>CM031599.1:100620847-100679207 GCA_018398815.1 Conus ventricosus
ATCCCTCTTGAAAAATCGTTCCATGTCTCATTAATATAGACTGTCCATAATGAAGTCCCAACACGTGTCACATCAATGCAATCTGTCCATACTGAAAATTCTGTCTGTTTACGTCCCACATGTACAGTCCACCCATAACCGACGATCCATTCTATACACCATTAATGCAGTCTGTCTATATTGAAGATCCGTTGTTTTCATGTCTCATCAATACAGTTCGCCAGTACTGACGATCCATTCTATACACCATTAATACAGTCTGTCTCTATTGACGATCCGTTGTTTTCATGTCCATCAATACAGTTCGCCAGTACTGACGATCCATTCTATGTCCTGTCAGTACAAGTTTATCCAGGCTTTTATTTATATGTCCTTCGTGGAGTCGGGTCATCTGAATTTTCCGGTCTTTCTGTGCTTCATCTGAAGGATTTTCTCATACCCCCATATTTCTATGTCTCATTTATACAGTCTATCTAAGTTGAAGATCTGTTCATTTGCCCGTATTGAAGGTCGGCTCTTTCTTCGACCCATCAAAAAATGTGTCATTGTTGAAGATTCCTCCTTTCTAGATCCCATCGATACTATTTGCCAGTATTGGAGATCCGTTGTCTGTGTGCCCGAACAGTATAGCCTGCTCATATTGAGGGTGAGTTCTTTGGAGATCCGTTGTCTGTGTGCCCGAACAGTATAGCCTGCTCATATTGAGGGTGAGTTCTTTGGAGATCCGTTGTCTGTGTGCCCGAACAGTATAGCCTGCTCATATTGAGGGTGAGTTCTTTGGAGATCCGTTGTCTGTGTGCCCGAACAGTATAGCCTGCTCATATTGAGGGTGAGTTCTTTGCATGCTTCGTCAGTGCAGTCTGATTGACATTGAAGGTTTTTTTCATGCCCTTTTCGTACAGTGTGCTCCATATTGAAGGTCTGTTCTTTCTATCCCCCGTCGGTGCAGTTTACTGTATTGTTGATCCGTTCTTTTCATATCCCTCAGCTCGGCCTGCTCATACTGTAGGTGATTCTTTTTTCTATCCCATATCAGTACACTCTTAATCCTATTGAAGCTATGTTCTATTTTCCATCAGTACAGTCTGTGCATATCGTATTTCCGTTCTTTCCATGACCATCAACACAATCTGCTCATATTGTAAATGCGTTCCTTCTCTGTTCCATCGATAAAATTGTTCATATTAAACCTCTGTTCTTTCTATACTCCAACAGTACACAGTCTGCTGATGTTGAAAATTTTTTTTGTATGTATCATCAGCACGGCTTGTTCATGTTAGGATCCGTTTGTTCTTCTTTATATGCCCCATCATTACAGTTTGATCATATTGTACAACCTTTCGTATCTCCCAAAGAAAACGTCGGGCGATGTTGAGTATCCTCTCTTCACTATGCTTCGCCGATATACTGTCTGCATTGAAGATCCAGTATACGCCCTCTCAGTATTGTTTTCACCGTCTCTGTGCTCTGATTAATACAATCTGGCCGTATCAAAGATCTATTACCTGAGTGTTTGCCCAAATCCTTACAGTCAGGCCACACCAAAGATCCACTGCTGTGTTCAGTTGTCCACTCAAGTTTGGCTATATTGAATATCTGTTGCTTGTATGTCCAGTCAGTATAGTCTGACAATGTTTAATCCTTTCTTCGCTCATTTAAGACAGTTTAGTCACTCAGAGGATTCATTATTTGAATGCTCAGTCAGGACAGTCTTGAACTATCGACACCATTGTTTGCATGCCCAAACAACCGTCTGTCTACACATTGTTTGCATGCCCAAACAACCATCTATCTACACATTGTTTGCATGCCCAAACAACCGTCTATCTACATCTAAGATCCGTTAGTATATATCCACTTCTGCGGGGACAGTCTGACCATTTTGATAAAACCATTGTTCGCATTCACAGTCGTGACGGCCTGCCCGTGTTAGAGATCCGTTACTTTAATGCCCAATATCAAGACAGTCCAACCGAATGGATGATCTAGTAATTGTATGCTTAATCAAGACAGTTTGACCACATTTGAAGTTCTATTTTCACAGTCAGTATAACCTCGCCACACTCAAGGTCCTTTCGAAGATCCACAATCAGTAAGTCTTCCACGGTATAGATGTTGTTTTTTTCAGCAGTTCTGCTGTTGCTGTTAATGCTGCTGCTGCTACTGGTGCTAATAGTAGTAGTTTTCCTGCGTCTGTTCCTGCTATTGCTGCTGCTCTTCCAACTATTGCTGCTACTGGTGCTAATAGTAGTAGTTTTCCTGCGTCTGTTCCTGCTATTGCTGCTGCTCTTACAACTATTGCCGCTACTGGTGCTAATAGTAGTAGTTTTCCTGCTTCTGTTCCTGCTATTGCTGCTGCTCTTCCAACTATTGCTGCTACTGGTGCTAATAGTAGTAGTTTTCCTGCTTCTGTTCCTGCTATTGCTGCTGCTCTTACAACTATTGCTGCTACTGGTGCTAATAGTAGTAGTTTTCCTGCTTCTGTTCCTGCTATTGCTGCTGCTCTTACAACTATTGCCGCTACTGTGCTAATAGTAGTAGTTTTCCTGCTTCTGTTCCTGCTATTGCTGCTGCTCTTACAATATTGCTGCTACTGTGCTAATAGTAGTAGTTTTCCTGCTTCTGTTCCTGCTATTGCTGCTGCTCTTACAATATTGCTGCTACTGGTGCTAATAGTAGTAGTTTTCCTGCTTACTGTTCCTGCTATTGTGCTGCTGGCTACTGGTGCTAATAGTAGTAGTTTTCCTGCTTCTGTTCCTGCTATTGCTGCTGCTCTTACAACTATTGCCGCTACTGGTGCTAATAGTAGTAGTTTTCCTGCTTCTGTTCCTGCTATTGCTGCTGCTCTTACAACTATTGCTGCTACTGGTGCTAATAGTAGTAGTTTTCCTGCTTCTGTTGATTCGTGCTTTACACTTGCCGCTACTGGTGCTAATAGTAGTAGTTTTCCTGCTTCTGTTCCTGCTATTGCTGCTGCTCTTACAACTATGTGCGCTACTGGTGCTAATAGTAGTAGTTTTCCTGCTTCTGTTCCTGCTATTGCTGCTGCTCTTACAACTATTGCGCTACTGGTGCTAATAGTAGTAGTTTTCCTGCTTCTGTTCCTGCTATTGCTGCTGCTCTTACAACTATTGCTGCTATGCTGTGCTGGACTATTTTCCGCCTTCGGTTGACATGTATTAATCGTTCTTAAAAACTATTAACCTACTGGACTAATCAGAGTAGTTGTTACGGAACCCTGTTCACAGCTAATGTGTGGACGCATCTCTACCTCTATGCCCAAATCTGATCGCTTCAAGTAGTATTTTCCGCTTCTGTTCCCTTTGCTGTGCCTGACAACTATCTGCTGTCTGTGTATATAGTAGTATATTCCTGTCATTTTGGATATTCTTGGTTTGCTGTGCTATTACAGCTGTTTCGTAACAATGTATCATGGTTTTTGGATCTCATAAATCGTTTATAATGACCATCAACATGATCATGCCAGTTCTTATGGGAGATCAGATTGTTGGCCAGATCTCACCATCTCTTCCCAAATCCACCCTTCCCAGCTCACACTACCCTGACCCCCTTCGCTGTTATGTCGTTTTTGTCGAGTTCGATACACAGTCAACAACTACGGCGACAAATCAACGGGTTGGCTGATCAATTGTACAGCCCTAGGGATGTTGTGAACAACGTCGTCAACTGGCTTAACCAGGTGTGTCCATTCTGTCCTGTACTCTCTCACTTTCAGAAAAAGACACTTGCGTTTTTTCACGAACAATACTGACATCTGCCACCGCTGATCAAAGTACCAGATGAACAACTCGTACTGCAACCCTTTAATCTGGAATCGATTAGAGATGCCCCATTTGATATCCCCGGTACGAAATGATTGAGAGAATGGTGGATTTTCGGTTAATCCTTATTTTCATCGACCCTGCGACCATTCCACCCGATCAAACCATTCTCTTATTCATGCATGTGCTGCCCAATGGCAATGCCAGTGCTCTTTCGTTCACATGGGTGTTCCCATTATCTGGGGTTTCAGCTCTAGAATTTTTGCACTGTTCCCGTCCCTGTCTTTTACATTTTCGCCCCGAATAGTGTATTGCAGGCTTGCTATGCCGCCACTGTATGATATTTTGACCAGTGGAATAAGTACCACTAGTCCATTATCCAGTGTTATTAGCCAGTGGAGTAATTTTGTATTTTGTTTTGCTTACATGTAAACTTTTTTAGGGAAGGGAGGGGGGGGGGGTTTTTCTTGATCTATTGAAGAAAAAAGTCAAGATGGGTGTGATAAAGCAAGCACAGTGACTGATTTATTCAGTCTTACAAGTACTGGCTTAGCAAGCTGTTTAGTAATACATCATGAATTGAGAGTGACTGATTTATTCAGTCTTACAAGTACTGGCTTAGCAAGCTGTTTAGTAATATATCATGAATTGATGTGTATTTGTACACAAATGACAGCATGATTGTTAATTTTGATTGTAGGGCTATGTACTGTTCATTTCATGTGTAGAAACAGTCTCGATATGGCCCTGCATTGGCGCAAACACATAATTCTCTGACTCAGATAGCAAACAAGATGCCGGCATTTGGACGACAACAAAACATGAATAATTCTCTGTGTACACATCACTAGATGTGTCCAGCCAGTTTTGGAGCATTGTCAAATTTCTAGCCGTTTTTAGGCGATGTTCATTCCGTGCAACATTGGAGGTAATCTGTCATGGTTTTTGTTCTGCGTGTGGCCTGGGGTCCTTTATCAGGGCTCGCCCATTTCTGTTCGTAGACCAGTAGACCATATTGTGGAGCAGAACGCAACGTCTGCAGCAGAAGAATGAGAACACTGCAGGTTTTGTTACCAGTAGGCTATAGTGTGGAGCAGAACGCAACGTCTGCAGCAGAAGAATGAGAACACTGCAGGTTTTGTTACCAGTAGGCCATATTGTGGAGCAGAACGCAACGTCTGCAGCAGAAGAATGAGAACACTGCAGGTTTTGTTACCAGTAGGCTATATTGTGGAGCAGAACGCAACGTCTGCAGCAGAAGAATGAGAACACTGCAGGTTTTGTTATCAGTAGGCTATAGTGTGGAGCAGAACGCAACGTCTGCAGCAGAAGAATGAGAACACTGCAGGTTTTGTTACCAGTAGGACATATTGTGGAGCAGAACGCAACGTCTGCAGCAGAAGAATGAGAACACTGCAGGTTTTGTTACCAGTAGGCTATATTGTGGAGCAGAACGCAACGTCTGCAGCAGAAGAATGAGAACACTGCAGGTTTTGTTACCAGTAGGCTATAGTGTGGAGCAGAACGCAACGTCTGCAGCAGAAGAATGAGAACACTGCAGGTTTTGTTACCAGTAGGCCATATTGTGGAGCAGAACGCAACGTCTTCAGCAGAAGAATGAGAACACTGCAGGTTTTGTTTTTCCAATCAGGTAATATAATGAACCATTTGTGATGCAGGGGAACACAAATAATGGCAGAACGGAATTCGAACACATCTTCTCTTTTTGACCTTTCGCCCTGTGCGACAACATTTAGCTTGTTTGTATTGAAGATTAAGAAGATTGCAAGCGGAGAGAAGTTGAATCAGAAACAAGATTGTTTAAGAATCGTTTTTGTGGATTTGATCTGCGTCTTTTTTTTCCTTTTAATCTTACTAATATTACGTCAGCCTCCGTGATCCGTCAGTTTTTCACTTCTTTGGGATCGGGCCGTAAAGCCTGCCTCGCACCAAGTTTTGGAGGGGGAAGGGGGGGATCATCTACATTTTCAGAAAACACTTAACGCGGTAGAAGTAATAAAAAATAAATGAAAGAAATTATCTTTGCAAAGTATTGCATACGTGCACCTCCATTTTGAGGATGCGGCGCCCACCTTGACAAACGTTCATTGGCTACCAGTGCAGTACAGAATTCACGAGTTCAGCTGCACACGCCGATATATATTCCCTCAAACTTCTTTACATGTACTTGGCTTTTTGACTCCTTGAACCAGCATCAAGGCATGTGGTAGGTGTCCACTGGTGTCGGGGATGTAGGGCGAGTGTCAATGGTCAACAGACAAACGTCTGTACGCCCCGTACCGCCCTGGCCACACATTGGAAAGGGAAAGTGTGGGGATGGTGGTAGAATGCGGTGGGGGAAAGTGTGTGTGTGTTTGTATGCATGTGCATGCGTTTGTGTCAGTGTGTGTATGTGTGCGCGCGCGCGTGTTTGTGTGTGAGTCACTCAGAAATGAAAGACCCTGGTTTAATAACAGTTTGGATTTATACACTGAATTACCCTGCTGCTTTATGGATTAATACACTGAATGATCCTGCTACTTTATGGATTTATACACTGAATGATCCTGCTGCTTTATGGAATTATACACTGAATAATCCTGCTGCTTTATGGGAATGAATCACTCAGAAATTAAAGACCCTGGTTTAATAACAGTTTGGAATTATACACTGAATAATCCTGCTGCTTTATGGGAATGAATCACTCAGAAATTAAAGACCCTGGTTTAATAACACAACTATTCCCCACTGCCTCCCTCGCTTTTATTCAAATCAATTTGATAAATTCTTATCAAGATATTTTTTTCCTCTCACATATTTTGCCTTTGTTGACTTGTTTCATGGCATTCTTCTTCACCCTGTTGTTTCTCTGAAAAGTTAAATGTAGACCGTTGTGTCAAAACGAAACGACTCTTTTCTTAAATGATTTACGTACATCTTTCCCCTTTACCCATGTACATAAAGAAACTCAATTTAGTGATTGAATATTCCCTAAAACTCTCATAAACTTTTTGTGATGCATGTACTTACTGTAGGTCGACGGATAGATACATGTACTGATGTTTTTGAAATGCAATATTGTACTTGTATAGAGAAAAAAAAACAAGATGCAAAGCATATAAACGTACTCGCAGTTTATCTTGAATACAAGTACTTTCTGAGATATTCCATAAAGAAAAAAACAGTTTTTGCCGTTGTAGTCCCTTAGTAACGGCTATTCTGGTAAAATAAAACATCGGGCATCATCCGTGACCCATAATGAACATAGGTACAAATTTTCAGAAAGGTCGGCCCAGAAGTTTTGTCTGGAGCGAGTGGAACACATTTTGACCACGGACAGGCACACAGACAGACACACAGACAAACAGACAGCATTTCTTCTTCCCATTGTAAAGTACTCCCAGTTCTTATAGAACTGGGAGTACAAAAAGGTGGCTATTTACTGACGTGGTTACGTGCGCACATACGCGCGCGCGTGCGCGTGCACACACACGCACGCACCACGCACGCACGCACGCACGCACGCACGCACGCACCACGCAACCACACACACACACACACACACACACACACACACACACACACCACTGCATCATTCTCTTAAGAATATGTCAGGGGCGACAGCTCGCCCTAAAACATCCGGCATGGTCGTCGACGAAGTGGGTTGCTCAGTTCAAAACTAGGAAGCTGTGTTTTGGTAGACTTTTGTTGTTTGGGTTTTAATTGCTTTTGTTGTGTTTTTGGCATAACCTTTCGTGTTTCAGGTATAGCCGTTGGTGTTTTGTAATGAAGTCTTTTCTGTCGACCAGTTTGAGTAATTTGAAGAAAAAAACTACCTTACTGTTTAATTGTGCAGTTGTATATTAATTTGATTCTGGTCTGTTTGCACCTCTAGGGTTACAGCATATCTCTTAACCGATCTTGCTATTGCTTTGGATGTAGAAACTCTGTTTATTTGTCAAATCGGTTGGTACGTATCACAAAACAAACATTAAAAGATCAGTATATTCAGAGTCATGGAGAAATATCTACATGACCGTGGAGCGCGCTATAGTTATTGCATACAATTTCTGCTCAGAGACATACTTATTTATTTTGCCCGTTCCCTCCGACAGTCCATTACAGAATTCAAATTTTCTTATGACGAATTTCCCGTTCAGCAAGACAGACTGTTTGCAGTACTCAAGCAAGACCGAAAATGCACTCTATGTCACTTAGATGAAATAGTCGGTGAATTCAAACATATCTAGTTGTTAATTTCCAGTCATTGTAGATTGAGGGTCACAATCATTAACTAAATATTTTCAACACCGTCCAATTGTTATTATATCTAACGGTTTAATGAACATCCAGTCAAGATCCAAATGTATGAAAAATCGTAAAATGTATCCGTGTGATATTCAGTTCATTTACCAGAACATACAGGCGCAGGTAGGAGCTAGTGTTGTGGTTTGATGACGACACCGTGATGTCCAGCGTGTTCTGTTGCATGTATGCTGAGAACATGATTATACTTGAAGGTTCCACTTCCTTACATACTTTACTTTGTCCGTGAAGCGTTTGCTCTCCCCCCCCCCCCCCCCCCCCCCCCCCCGACTTCTGTCATTGGTAAGTTGTTTGTATATCATAGCTTAACGCCCCCCGCCCCCCCTGCTTCCGTGTCCCTTTCTCGCACCCCCCCCCCCCCCCTCCTCCCCGCTCCTGATGCCGCAGATCAAATAAGTTGTGTGTAAAAAAGAAAAGAAAAGAAAACTGTATGTAATCACTGCGAAACTGCCAACTTTAATAAAGTTTACCACAACATACGCAACGCATGCTGTCACGCACACAAACACACGCATGAATACGCACACGCGTATGCACACACGTACACATACACACACCCTCTCTCTCCTCTCTCTACTCTCACTCTCTCTCTCACACACACACACACACACACACACACACACACATACACACACACACACACACACACACACACACACACACACCACGTGTTGTGATTTGATGATGGGGCCGGAATAGCTCAGTGGTAGAGCGCTGAACTCGCAGTCTTGGTGATCCTGGGATTGCGGGTTCGAATCTCTGCCATGCCGTTTCGGTACAGGGGATTTTTCCTCGGAGTTAACATTGGTTCTGACTCCATTTCCCATACAGTCCTTCGAATGAGACTATAAACCGAGATTCCGTGTGTGAACGCACGCATAACATCTTGCACACACGTAAACTCCCATCACCAACTTTCGGAAGAGAAGGCCAGTTTGGCCGTTGGTATGGATGACACGTTACACATAGCATGCACCCTGCGTGAGAAATGGAAAGAATAAAGGAAGCAAGGAAATTGAGTGAACGATATTGAACGCTATTGACTGGATGATACGGGAAACGACTGAATGAAGCGCCAGCTGGCAGCTCTTCAGTCAGCACTACCCAGGTAGGCAGCCCATTGTATAGAGTGTGGATTGTAAAGCGCTTAGAGCTTGGTCTCTAGCCGAGGATAGGCGCTATATAAGTGTTCGTAATAATGATAATAATAATAATAACACTACACACACATGTCCGCACGGACAACAGAAACACAGTTGTTACTCATAGGAATCAACAAAACACAGTTTTGTAAATAAGCCCCGGCATATTCATATACTGCTCAAAACAATTTAAGAGCCACCTGCATTTTTCATATGGTTTAGACAACGCATCGTAGTGTATAGAATTCAAAGCTTTTGTCCAATTCTTGCACTGATAGTGTGACAACTGCTTCAGTGCAAAACTGGCTGAGGCATGTGTTCAGTTGAATCTGAGTCTAGTGCGTTGAACGAGTTCACAAAACAAACACCGAAATCACGAAAATATGGTTACGGTTTGCGAGCGCATAGCTGAGGCAGCAGAGTTGGGCTGACTGCAAACCGCATTGCACGTGCAAGTTGTGCCTTTACTGAACACATGGCAACCAGTTTTGCTGACCAGTGGGTATAAAAAAAGCCGCTTTTGGGGGTGTTTTTAACCATGCCACCAAGACGGAGATTAAATGACACTGACCGGGGAAGGGCTGTTGCTTGGCTTCAAGAAGGTGTAGGCGTCAGAGAAGTTGGTCATCGCCTTCAAGTGCATCATGCTGTCATCCAAAGACTTTGTGACTGCTTCAACGCCACCGGTAGTACTGCTGAACGAAGACGGTCTGGCCGGCCTAGGTCCACCACCAGACAGCAGGACAGACTGCCGGTTCTGACGGCGCTGAGACAAAGAACTGCCACTGCGAACAACCTCAGGTGACAACTGCGTGCTGCAGCAAACGTCAACATTTCCGACCAAACTGTTCGGAACTACCTGAGAGAATAGGAATATAGGTTTCTGGATTCTGGATTCGACATTAGAAAAGTATTTTGACTCAGAATCAAAGACTTACTTTGAGAATATTTCGACAGGGTCGCCCTGTCTTCTTCAGCTTACTGTTGCTGTTGTGGCAGCGAGGCCTGGTGGGGCGACTGTTGTGTGGGGTGAATAGTTGTCAGGATCTGATTGTAGATGGGGGGGGGGGGGGAGTTCAAAACCTTGAATTCTGTTCAGGCTAGGGTGTCTAGTCTTGATTTTGATGGCTTTTTTTAACTTTTCTTTTTGTGAGGAAGGGCTCTGTAGATAAGATCTTGGTTTCTTGGGGGCAGAAACTGTGCCAGTGGCTTGTAGGTGTTCGTGTATGGCAGAAGTAGATCGGTTTTGGTGTTCCTGTAGATGGGTGGTGAGTGGCCTTGCTGTCTCGCCAATGTAGGTATTGGCACAGTCTTGACACACTACCTGGTACACTACACCACACCGCTTGAGGGGGTCCATTTTGTCTTTGATATGGGTCAGTTGCTGTGTCATGTCAGCAACTAACCCAAGTCAAAGACAAAACGGACCCCCTCAGGGCGACCCTGTCGAAATATTCTCAAAGCAAGTCTTTGATTCTGAGTCTTAATACTTTTCTAATACATGAGAGAAGTTAACCTCCGAGCAAGACGGCCAGCTGTTCGACCTGTGCTGATGGCGGCTCACCGTAGGGCGCGACTGACCTGGTGCCGAGCTCGTGGCCTGGACGAGGCAGCATTGGGCCTGGGTGATGTTTTCTGATGAGTCGCGTTTCGCTCAGCTCTTCCACGATGGTCGCATACGTGTCTGGAGGCGGACGGGGGAACGCTACCAAGAAAACGTAATCGAACGGGACCGGTAAGGCGAGGGGTCTATCATGGTGTGGGGTGGCATAGGAAGGAACTTCAGAACCCCCTGTACCGAGTTGAAGGCAACCTAACTGGTGTGGGGTACGGGGCAAGCCCTGGGCCCTGACGCCATCCTCCAGGACTACAACGCCCGTCCCCACCGTGCCAGGGTGGTAAACGTCTTCTTGGAGGAGCAGCAGGTCAACCGCCTCGACTGGCCAGCGTCCTCGCCCGACCTTAACCCGATCGAGCACGCCTGGGACGTCCTGGGGCGCCTGCTTCACGAGAACCACTCTCCAGCAGTGAACCTGGGCCAGCTCTTCGACTTCTTGCAGCAGGAGTGGAACAACATCCCCCAGCTGACTTTCAGAAGGCTTGTGGACTCTATGAGACAGAGATGTCTAGCTTGTATCCGCGCTAATGGCGGCCATACTGAGTGTTGACATTGATTGTCATTTGATTTGACTGTTCTGATTTCTGAAATGAAGGTGTTCATCAATTAAGCCCATGAAGTTGTTTTTGAGCAGCTGTTATTCGTTTGTTTCTGATGTCATTGTATCGTTCCATAGATTAATTATCAGTTAAATTGTTTGAAGAAGTTATTTTGTTTTTCGGTTGAATTGTGTGTGAATGTTTTCAGCTGGCTCTTAAATTGTTTTGAGCAGTATAGTTTTGCATTTGACACGATCCCCCACAAAATGGCTCCAGTGTTCTGTGCCGTTGTTTGCTGGGCACATTTGACACGATCCCCCACAAAATGACTCCAGTGTTCGGTGCCGTTGTTTGCTGGGCACATTTGACACGATCCCCCACAAAATGACTCCAGTGTTCTGTGCCGTTGTTTGCTGGGCACATTTGACACGATCCCCCACAAAATGGCTCCAGTGTTCTGTGCCGTTGTTTGCTGGGCAGGATGAGTCACGGTGCTTGGCAGGGAACGAAGTGATCAACATGCTAATCAGCCATTTGCTGTGGGCCATTCCGTTGGCAGGTTTATCTCTGGTGACATATGTCGTTGTTTGATGTTCCGTTGAATCATGGTAGATTATGCGCTAAGGCGCGCGGAAGTGACGTGATCAACATATCGATCAGTGTTTGGAGGTAATGCATGTCATTGCCAGGTCTGTGTGACCTAGTGTGTTGTTGATTGGTTTTCGATTGACGCCTTGTTCGTCACGTTCGCATCAAATATTATATTTGTGTTTCTTTCACCAGCAAAGTTTTTTTGCCACAAATTCGAGAGCACACCATAAAAAGAGAATGGGCAGCTTCAAGTGTCAGTTCAAAAGAAAATCCTGGTTTCCATCATTCAACAATTTAACAAGCAAATTATGTTACTTTCGTAAAATGACACCACGTAATTAATTCACTTAACTAACCCGATCAAAGACAATGCTTTTCTTAGACAGAACACACTTAGCCAGTCGTTATAAACACAGTGGCAAATTTGCTTGTTACTAAAACTCGTAAACGTGTATAGGAGCTGAGCGTCAAAGGTGGGATGAGATCCATGCATTAAACAAGGTGGCGTGGAACATGACGTCGGCTATCCATACACTAAACACTAATAGGGTGGAACATGACGTCGGCTATCCCTACACTAAACACCAAGAGGGTGGAACATGACGTCGGCTATCCCTACACTAAACACCAAGAGGGTGGAACATGACGTCGGCTATCCATACACTAAACACTAAGAGGGTGGAACATGACGTCGCTATCCATACACTAAACACTAATAGGGTGGAACATGACGTCGGCTATCCATACACTAAACACTAAGAGGGTGGAACATGACGTCGGCTATCCATACACTAAACACTAAGAGGGTGGAACATGACGTCGGCTATCCCTACACTAAACACTAATAGGGTGGAACATGACGTCGGCTATCCCTACACTAAACACTAATAGGGTGGAACATGACGTCGGCTATCCCTACACTAAACACTAAGAGGGTGGAACATGACATCGGCTATCCATACACTAAACACTAATAGGGTGGAACATGTCGGCTATCCATACACTAAACACCAATAGGGTGGAACATGACGTCGGCTTTTCCATACACTAAACACTAAGAGGGTGGAACATGTCGGCTATCCCTACACTAAACACTAAGAGGGTGGAACATGACGTCGGCTATCCATACACTAAACACTAATAGGGTGGAACATGACGTCGGCTATCCATACACTAAACACTAAGAGGTGGAACATGACGTCGGCTATCCCTACACTAAACACTAAGAGGGTGGAACATGACGTCGGCTATCCATACACTAAACACTAATAGGGTGGAACATGACATCGGCTATCCATATACTAAACACCAAGAGGGTGGAACATGACGTTGGCTATCCCTACACTAAACACTAATAGGGTGGAACATGACGTCAGCTATCCCTACAACAAACACTAATAGGGTGGAACATGACGTCGGCTATCCCTACAACAAACACTGATAGGGTGGAACATGGCCTCGGAATTCCCACACTAAGTACCTGTGATGTGGATCATGACGTCAGACATCAAAACACCAACAAGGATTTGTTTTTCAATTAATGTCTTTCTCCTTTTTGTTTATTCATGTGTGTGTATGACCTGACGTTAAAATAACAAAATGTTGTGGTGTGTGTGGTGTGTGTGTGTGTGTGTGTGTGTGTGTGTGTGTGTACGTATGTATGCATATATTTATCAATTGGAGATTGTCTCCCCCTTGGAGACTATTAAGCTTGCTGAAGGCTCATTTTGAGAAGCATTTATTTTATTTTTCCCCATTCACCCACTCAAGCACATACTGTTAGTTAGGCAGAGTTATCTACCACTGCAGGTATGAATGCTTATCTCCCCCTATTTCTTCAGTCTAGAACATAGGACATAAGAGCAAGCTTTGTTTATAATTCAATATTTCTTGCAGTCATCGCAACACCAAGCTGCTCTGTAAGTTGCTGGAATGGTGTCCGGTACTTATCCTTGGAATTTATTAGTTTATTGTAATTTAGTCCCTTGCGGATTCATTCCAAGAACTGGCCCTCAGCACTTGTGTCTTAAGAGGTTATCTTTTTATATTTTCTACTTTTCACAAGAAAATGTAGCTTGTTTTGCCCTTTCATGATTTTCTTTTGCTTCTTAGGTGGCACCTTTGGTTGTTTTTTTTAACACTTAACAAACATACTACGGTATTGCACACCAGCCTTTTCTGGGATAGTATTCTTCTTAAAACCGAAAAGGCATTTGAGTCAAATTACCACTTTCCGTGGTCACTGAGGAGAAACAATCAGGTTTCGAAATACCGGTATCTGACCAGGAGTTATATCTTAGTGAGTTTCCTCCCCATTGGAGATTGTCTCCCCCTTGGAGACTATAAGCTTGCTGAAGGCTCATTTTGAAAAGCATTTATTTGATTTTTCCCCATTCACCCTCTGAAGCACATACTGTTAGTTAGGCAGAGTTATCTACCACTGCAGATATGAATGCTTATCTCCCCCTATTTCTTCAATCTAGGACATAAGAGCAAGCTTTGTTTATAATTGAATATTTCTTGCAGTCATTGCAACACCAAGCTGCTTTGTAAGTTGCTGGAATGGTGTCCGGTACTTATCCTTGGAATTTATTAGTTTATATATATATATATATATTATATATATTTATATATATATATATATATATATATATATATAACCCTGTGTGTGTGTGTTACGGATGCGTCGGTGCGTGTGTCTGTCTGACTCTCACTCTCAGAAATTTGGATGCGTGTATGGGTTCACTTCACACCCACCGAAACATAGACAGCCAGGCAACAAGTCTCAATTCAACGTTGTTTTTTTCTTTATGCTGCCCGAGCCATCAACACACAAATACACAAAACACAATGATATCATCAAGAGAGTAGAATTTTAACGTACACCATAGCTCTAGGCGTACAAACTACAGAAGCATATATAAATAATACTGTTTCTACTATAGGTCACGTCCAGCCCAATACGACAGTTCCTCGGACATCACAAGTCCCTTGCAGGGAGCGATGAAGAAAGCCTTCTCCAAGGTCTCGTATCGTCAGGAGTAGCAGCTCGCAGAGTCCAACACTGAACCGGAGCGACGGCTCTGTCCAACACAGGAGCGATGGCTCCAACACACAAGAGCTGCGGCTCTAACACAAGTAGGAGCAGCCGCTCCAACACAGCAAATCGTTGGTTCTAACACCGCACAAGAGCTGCGGCTCCAACACAGTAAATCGTTGGTTCTAACACCACACAACGGAAACTGCGGGTTCACCAACACCTCACCAGCAAATCGTTGGTTCTAACACCACACAAGAACTGCGGCTCCAACACAGCAAATCGTTGGTTCTAACACCGCACAAGAGCTGCGGCTCCAACACAGCAAATCGTTGGTTCTAACACCGCACAAGAGCTGCGGTTCCGGCACAACAGATCGTTGGTTCTAACACCGCACATGAGCTGTGGCTCCGGCACAACAGATCGTTGGTTCTAACACCACACAAGAACTGCGGCTCCGGCACAACAGATCGTTGGTTCTAACACCACACAAGAACTGCGGCTCCGGCACAACAGATCGTTGGTTCTAACACTACACAAGAACTGCGGCTCCGGCACAACAGATCGTTGGTTCTAACACTACACAAGAACTGCAGCTATGGCACAACAGATCGTTGGTTCTAACACTACACAAGAGCTGCAGCTATGGCACAACAGATGGTTGGTTCTAACACCACAGAAGCGACGGCCCTGGTACAGTAAGAGCGACGGCCCTGGTACAGTAAGAGCGACGGCCCTGGTACAGTAGAGCGACGGCCCTGGTACAGTAAGAGCGACGGCCCTGGTACAGTAAGAGCGACGGCTCTGGTACAGCTGGTACAACAGGTCGCTGGTTCTAACACCTCAAGAGCGGCGGCTCTGGCATGGCAGAAGCGGCGGCTCTGGCACAGCTGGCACAACGGGTCACAATTGATCTCCAAATCGATCTCTCCAGAACTTGGGAAAATTACCCACAGCGAAATCTACAAAGTTTCAAGTCAATATTACAATAGAACATTCTATGATATTCGAAATCAAGTTTTTGCACATTGGGGGAAAGGATTTCCACATAGACCTTTTTACAATGTATCAAGAATACGATCACTGCATATAAGAAATGGTTTCCGTTCGTCTCTTTCATCAAGACAAGAAAGGTTTTTTTATCATTTCACATAGTCACTAGATTTCAAAGACTGATTCCCGTTCATCCTGTGTATCAAGACAAAAACATTCATTATTAACAGAAACAGCCCTTAAATGCATATCAAAACGATTTCCATACATCCTTGTTTATCAACAGATAAGTGTTCATTATACATATCAAATGATGGCTTGAATACATATCAAAACGATTTTCGTACATTCCTGTTTATCAAAAGATGAAAATTCATTATACATACATATCAAAACGATTTCCGTACATTCCTGTTTATCAACAGATGAATGTTCATTATACTTATTAAAGGATGGTTGAGATACATATCAAAACGATTTCCGTTTATCTTCCCACATCAAAATTCAGAATACATCAGAAGGATTTCCGTTGGGCTTCCTACAACAGAATTCAGAATAGATCTTCCAACCATTAATACACGATAGTTTCCATCGCTCACTTCCGGAGCTTACTATCATTTGCATCATTATAATACATTAGCGAAAAGGATAAACAACACTACGCTTTTGCATCATTATTATACGTTAGCAAAAAAGGATAAACAACACTTTTTTTTCTTCTTTCTATTCGAAGAAAGATAAACACACTTTCTAAAAACAATTTCTTCCTTTCACCCTATCAAGTCAAAAGATATATCAAAGGACAACAAATACTATTTTTTTAAAAGACCTTCACTAGGCGCTAAGAAAGTTACAGTCATGTTTAGGAGGGGAGAACGATTTCGGTTCGAGATTTCATTTTACTAATAATGGAATACCTGACTGCCACAGAAACTTGTCTGCAGTCCCTCTCCGGCCACTGGAATGTTGCACTGCCGGAATTGCTGTAGAGACTGCCCGTCCGTTTCAGCTCACCTAGCTTATACAGAGCGCAGGTGAGCAGCGGTCAGGTAAACTAACCAACCGGTTTTCGGTGAACATGTTCCGGCAAACGCGGTTGTAAAAATTTGTGACCGGACAAAAAACGGTCCGTCACAGTGTGTGTGTGTGTGTGTGTGTGTGTGTGTGTGTGTGTGTGTGTGTGTGTGTGTGTGTGCGTGTGCGCGCGCGCGCGTGCGTGCGTGCGTGTGTGTGTGTGTGTGTGTGTGTGTGTGTGTGTGTGTGTGTGTGTGTGTGTGTGTGTGTGTGTGATGACAGTCATTTAACATATGTAAATAGACGTATGTGTTGTTTCATTATTTTTTTGTTTATATAGTAATGATAACACACACACACACACACACACACACACACACACACACACACCACACACACACACACACACACACTTTATTTTAAGGTCTTGTCACATAGTTTTCAGTTGAAGTTTGTAGCAATGACTCTGCCGTGTCAGCCCAGTGGAACTCCCAGGACAGAAGGCAAACCCAGGCCTGGTGACCTACTGACCAGCAGTTGCTTTCCTTTAAACAAGACTGCTGGTGGGATGTCGTCGCCGCAACGACGGAACCGCGTACTCGCGACTTGTACACTTTGAATTATCTTTGCTAACTAAGGTTGTACAGTTTAAAGTATCCTTGTTGAATATGACACGCCATATTCGTATAATACCGTGGATGAGAGATACAGTGTTTTTGTTCTCAGATCAGAAGCTTGAAAGATCATCATCATGCCGATGATGTGCATGACGGTGCGCCTTCTCATATGGCTGGAGCCCGGTTGATATCGTAAGTTCATGTTAACATTTCTTTCTGCATAAACTGGGGTAACGTCTGGACCAGACAAGCCTATGGCAGCGCACATGCAACGGCCACTCTCTCTGGTAGACAGGCCTATGGCAGGGCACATGCAACAGCCACTCTCTGTAGTAGACTGGCCTATGGCAGGGCACATGCAACAGCCACTCTCTGTAGTAGACAGGCCTATGGCAGGGCACATGCAACAGCCACTCTCTGTAGTAGACAAGCCTATGGCAGCGCACATGCAACGGCCACTCTCTGTAGTAGACAGGCCTATGGCACCGCACATGCAAGGCCACTCTCTGTAGTAGACAAGCCTATGGCACCGCACATGCAACGGCCACTCTCTGTAGTAGACAAGCCTATGGCACCGCACATGCAACAGCCACTCTCTGTAGTAGACAAGCCTATGGCACCGCACATGCAACGGCCACTCTCTGTAGTAGACAAGCCTATGGCACCGGACATGCAACGGCCACTCTCTGTAGTAGACAAGCCTATGGCACCGCACATGCAACGGCCACTCTCTGTAGTAGACAAGCCTATGGCACCGCACATGCAACAGCCACTCTCTGTAGTAGACAAGCCTATGGCACCGCACATGCAACGGCCACTCTCTGTAGCAGACAGGCCTATGGCACCATACATGCAACGGCCACTGTCTGTAGCAGACAAGCCCATGGCACCGCACATGCAACGGCCACTGTCTCTAGCAGACAAGCCCATGGCACCGCACATGCAACGGCCACTCTCTGTAGTAGACAAGCCTATGGCACCGCACATGCAACGGCCACTCTCTGTAGTAGACAGGCCCATGGCACCGCACATGCAACGGCCACTGTCTGTAGTGCGATCCCCTGTGAGTCACAATCAAAGGAATCCGTTCTCTTGTTGCAGCCGATGAACATAACAGTACAAACGGCTTTCTTTGTACAACGGTCAGTACACACTTGCTATCCAGCAGTTCATCAATACATTGACCTCCCACGCCGTGTATTGACACATTGGCTGGGACATAATGTAGTTCTGGCATAAATTGTCGGTTTCATCAATCGAATTATCGATGAATTCTTTTAATCTGCGGATAACGGAATGGCCCAGAAGCATAATGTTAGCACAAGAGGCCATTCCTGCGCGTCGACGCCAATACAAATAGTACTGTGACTTTTTTGTACCGGATTGATCGCAGTACTTGTACTGGACTGACACAGCATACAACAGACGAAAAATGGTGCGCACTTGCTTGTCAATGAACTTCTTTCTAAAACTGAGCTAAACTACTTCAAACATTGAGCAAAACTTTTGTGTGTGTTTCTTAGAGGTGAAACCAGCGAGTTGCAAGTAATACCATGAGTAGGCTTGCTTTATTCTGGCACCAGTCTCTCTAGACCTCTCCCATGCTTGGAATCAATATGAAAAATGTCAAAGTTTGTTGGATCGGTCAAGAAATGTTTAATAAGCCTAATAAAATGAAAGGAAGCTAATAAAATGAAAGGAAGCTGATAAATGAAAGGAAGCTGATAAAATGAAAGGAAGCTAATAAAATGAAAGGAAGCTGATAAAATGAAAGGAAGCTAATAAAATGAAAGGAAGCTAATAAAATGAAAGGAAGCTAATAAAATGAAAGGAAGCTAATAACTCACCTCAAACTTTAAAAACAATGCAGAACTAAGAATTGTATGCCATGAAATAAGACACTTATTTACATTTACTACAACTTATCTCAAGTTTCGGGGAAAAATCGCAGGAGAAAAGAGCGAACTGACACTATCGGAGGAGGAGGGGGGGGGGGGGCGGAGCGGTGGGGGAGGGGGGAGGGAGCAAAACGTTCACGACTGTAACTTTCGACAAGAAGGGAACCAAAAATGACGAGGAAGACGGAGAGCGCGAAACGGGGAAAGACGGCAACGGAGTCAACCTTAAGTCGTCAGTGCTTTGTTATCAGTCTTCAGTAGTTTTCATGCTGCGTCCGCTGGTTTGTCCGAAAATTTCTATCCCAAAGCCCGGCGTAACTTCGCAGTGACTTGTAGAAGTTTTGTTGTTGTTTACGCTTCTTTTTCCTGTGGAGGCTTTTAGAAAATCGCTGCCAGCAGACACAGTGGATTTGACTCTGTTATCACCTCTCACCACTTCGACTGGCATGTGGAATTGTGGGAAAGGGTCTGCATAGCTGTCGTATCGTGCTAATCCTCTAGAATGGTTTTGAACGAGCCCACCTGGTGAAAGACCTACATTGTCCCCACACCAGAACGGCCCCAGCACTTTCAGTTTCTAGGCAACATAGCCGAGCCCAGTTCACTTCCACTCTACACACCAGTCTACTGGCGCCCCTGATCAAAAAGGTTCACGGAGATAATTACGTCTCGTTTCCAGCGCACCTATTCCTGCTTTGTGTTCATGCTATTTGCAGTGTTCGCCAATCACATCATTCACCAAAGGCCTCACCTGCCCACCCAAGATGACTACAGGGGAGCCTGCAGCGCCATCATCCGACTGCAACGGGTGTATAAACTGCAGGTGGAAGACATGTACCAGGGCAACTATTCCGGGTACCTGGGGCCTTCTCTGGAACCCGAGGATGCTTATGAAGTGAGTGGTGTTACATGAGTGATTGTATGCGCGCGAACGCGCGCGCGTCGCGCGTGTGTGTTTGGTCTGTGTGTGTGTGTGTTTGTAAGATAAGATAAGATAATGTTGCTTATAGCCCAGCCGACCGCAAAGGGCCACATCAGGGCTGTCACCACGTTAAAATCAACTCACCAGTCATTTAAAAAAAAAACAACCAACTTTCACACATCTCGTTAAATGACATCGTCTAAAAACGCACCAGAAACTTTGTTAAAAATCTTTCTGCCGTAAAATCTTAAATCAGATGAAAAATGTTAATCTCTCTCAAAAACTCAAGGATCACATCAGGCGGGACATCCCTGAACAGGATCTTCATGGACTCCGCTGTAAAATGTTTGTGTCTCACATCGTGCAAGTCCCAACACTCTAAAAGAACATGTTTCATTGTGAGTGGCGCATGACATGGAATGCACCACGGAGCTTCTTCACTCTTTAAAAGGTAAGAATGGGTAAAATAACGAATGGCCGGTGTGCAGCCGGCACAAAACCGTTTCCTCTTTACGACCACCCGACGTAGATGGGAGGAAGTCCTTAAGGTTTGGACGGATCTGAAAGAGTTTGTTATTCGTCTGTGTGTTCCAATCCTCCTGCCAGAGGTCTCTCACATAATCGTTAATTTTGGGTTTCACATCTGAGCAGGGGATAAAAGTGTTGGACAGTTTCTCTCTTGTGGCATTCTTGGCTAAACGATCAACCATTTCGTTCCCGCCGATGCCAACATGACCAGGAACCCAAGCAAGAGTAATGTTGTAAACCGTCCGCCTTCAACTTGCTAAAAAGTTTTTTTTTAAAGTAAAAGTTCTGGATGCTGAAGGTTGCGGCCAGCTATGGCCTCCAAAGCTGACAGCGAATCCGACAGAACCAGAAAGTCCCTCTTCGAAGAATGTGAGATAATCTTCAAAGCCAGTACCAGAGCAGTAAGTTCAGCGGAATAGACAGAAGCATCTGAATGTATATGTTCCAACAGTATCTGAGAAGGAGCCCCAGGGCAGTAGGCTGCACAGGCCACTCCATCCTCAGACTTGGAACCGTCAGTGAAAACTTTTTGATAGGATGGGAATTTCGAACAGAGGTCAGCATACAATGCCTTGTACGCCAGAGAGCTGGTAGACTCTTTGCGAAAAGCTGCAAGATCGAAACGAATCTCTGGTGTGAAAAAGGTCCACGGAGGTTGATCCGGAAACTTGGAAAAATCGGAAACTACTCCCAGGTCTAGACCTGCATTCCGCACGTTGAGGCCGCATACGAAGACCAAACAGCGGAATACATTTCGGGTTGTTTTCAAACTTACTTTGGAACGGAGGGTCAAAGACACAGTCATAGGCAGGATTCTGCGGTTCTGAGAACAGTCGGATATAAAAATTCAAAGACAGTTTCAGCCTGCGGTTGGACAATGAAGGTTCACCCGCCTCTGCGTACAGGCTGTACACAGGGGTGGTGCGGATGCTCCAAGACAGAGACGAAGCCCTTGATGGTGGATAGGGTCCAAGAGTTTGAGGTAAGACGATCTTGCGGAGCCGTAGACAGCACAACCGTAGTCCAGTTTGGAACGGACCAAGGCTCTGTAGAGGTGCAGCAAAGTTTTCTTATCAGCGCCCCAGTCGGTGTGCGCTATGACCCGCAGAGTATTCAGTGCTTTTTGGCAAGCAGTTTTGAGGTGTTTGATGTGGCTGAGAAAGTTAAGTTTCTGGTCAAAAATGACTCCCAGAAATTTGGCCTCTTTAACAGCTGGAATGGGAGATTTCCCTACTTGAAGTTCAGGATCTGGGAAAAACTGACGGAAATTATGGAAGTGAATACACAGCGTCTTTGTTGGAGAAAAGGTGAAACCGTTTTCATCCGCCCACCGATGGATTTTATCTACGCAAAGCTGGAGCCTGCGCTGGACACTCGGGTACAGGCTTCCAGTTGCGTAGACAGCGAAATCATTTCCCAAAACAATGAGCAGTCTGAACCCTGCTGAACTGATTGAACAATGTTGTTGATGGTAATACTATAAGAGGGCGGAGACAGTATGCTCCCCTGTGGACACCCAAAAACCAACTCCTGCTCGTGTGGACAATCAGAGAGAGTGGGTGCCCAAACCCGACCTGAAACTGTTCGTTCTGCAAATATTTTTGAATAAAAAGCGGAAGATGAACCTCGAAAAACCCAGATCGTGGAGATCATGAAGTTTCCCCGACGTGCCAGGTAGTATCGTATAGGCCTTCTCCAAGTCAAAGAAATTTGCCACTCTATGCGTTGTTCAAAAAGCGTTCCGAGTGAAGATTCAGACGAATCAAATGGTCAAAACTGTAGTCGCTGTTTGCGAGAAACCACCCTGTTCTTTCGCAATAGGGCCATCGGTTTCGAGTTTCCTCATGAGTCTAGCATTGGACCATTTTCTCCATCAATTTACAGACACAGGCTGGTCAAGCTATGGCGGTAGTGTGATGGATTAGAAAGATCTTTTCCAGGTTTGGGAATTGGAATAATGAGGGGCCTTTTCCCGCCAAGCAGGGTGGAAAGAAACCAGTAGTCCACACAGGTTGTATACCTGTAGCAGGATGTTCAGACCTAATTTGCGGAAGATGTTTCAACAGTTGCTAAATGGATTTCTCTATACCTGGAGAGGAATCGCTGCAAGAAAGTAAGGCAGATTTCAGCTCGTTTAACGTGAAAGGAATGATAAGTCTTCCATATTGTCTGACGAAAAGTTCTGCAAGGTGATTTTTTCTTTAAGGGCTTTGTTTTTGACAAATGTGGCTGAAGTTGTTAGAAGAGGAAGAATTTTTTCCAATGGTTGAAGCCAGCAGATTAGCAACTGCTTTCTTCTCCGTTATTAAAGAATACCGTAAACTTGAGTGTTCACAGGGGAAGGTGTTCTTCCCTTTGATTTTCTTAATGATATTCCACACTTTTTTCTTGGATGTTTTCGATGTCAGCCTGGAGCAGAAGTTCTCCAGGACCGGACGTTTACTGATTTTAAAAGTGTCTCGATTTGGCACGGAGTTTCTGCTGGGCTCGAGCGTGGGACCCGGACAGGGCGTTGGTACACCTGACGCTGAGGCCGTTTTTCGAACTTTGGAAATTTGTTGGCAGTCTGAAGCAATCCGGGTGTTTTTGGCATTTGAAGTGTATCGGAAGACATTGGAAATACAAGCTTTAGCACACTTGATCACAGTGTTAGTCAGGATTCGGAGGGTCCGGGACTCTGAGAAAAATCAGGGTCCTGGAATTCTTTAGAAAGAGTGGCTGGCAAATAGATACCAGTTTGCTTTTCTTATAATTTAGATGTTGAGAGACAGAGACGTGTTCAGTTATTACAGGTTGTAGAGGACTGGAAATGGTCAACTCCGTGGCAGATCGTCATGGACAGACACTCATAGTCCGGACCAAGCGAGGGGTCACAACAACGGACAAATCTAAACACGAAATGTGTACTGTGGAAGAGTGGAGTGTAAGGTGCAGTTCCGTCGTAGACAACTCAAATCCAATCCGAAAAGGACATCTCAATTAGCAGACCTCTGGATGACGCGTACTGGACACTACCCAAGAGGAAATGTGACAGTTAACGTCACCCAACAGCAAAAAGGTCGAGGAAGTTCTCCTATCTGACTGACACGTTCCTGACGACAAACCGGGACAGAGGTGGGAGATAAGGGACCGATTGTCACAGTCTTGTGGAGAGTGGACTCTCGCAGCTACCAGCCTGAAGGGAGGTAGACAGAGCGACAGGACTATACAACAAAGTTTTGTGTAGGATGAAGGGCAACACCGCCCGACAGTCCCAACGGGATGGTTGTGCAGGTTTTGAAGAATATTAAAGCCAGGAAGAGTAAAGGTCTTTCTGGTAGAATTGAGTTTCCTGAAGAGCCACGACGGAAAGGTTCATAGATTGAACAGACGCTGCAGCTCCTCGAAGTTAGGAATTTAGTCCACGGATATTCCAATGGAATATTGTCTATCCATGGTGCAGCGGGCCCCCCCCCCGACAAGGAGAGAGAATCAGGTCATCTCCTCTTCAAGTCTGCGGCCAATGGTGTGAATTTGTTATTTAGTTTTCACTGGACTGTGATGGTCTACAGCCTGCGGCAGGTATGCCAAACCAAGGTGACGAAGGTATGGATTGGGAGACGGTGGAGGCTTCTTCCTTCCTCTCCACCATCTCCACACTGGGTTGAAACTCCCTTTGCCGCACGGGCAAAACCCTTTGGCCCAGAGGAGTTCGAGGGGGATTGCTGGTTTTTTAATCTTGCCCAGCAGCAGATGTTGTAGACTTGTGGGCAGTCTGAAGGGTGGGCGGTTTTTTTGCCTCCACCAGGGGCATTCACTTTGGGTTGGAGGTGGTGGAGACCTGCTTCCACCAGAGTTGACAGTTCTTCTTGCAGTGTCTTGGAAAGATAAAAGTCATCAGTCTGGCAGCCGACTGACCCGAGTGGAAACTTCTTTACGGCCGAAGGTCATAGGACGATGCTGAGGGCGTTGACTGCCACAACCTGTTTGCGGGCCTCAAAAAAGGGAGATTTCTTTTTCAGTGTTTATTCGTGTATAGTGATTCCTGATGTCCAAATAGGGCAGTTTCGTGAAGAAGAGGATGGTCGCCCCGCAGTTAGCACAAATGGCCGGATCTTTACACGGCCCATCATGGGGTGCCATTGCAGCAAACACCGCACACCTTCTGCCAGAACTAGCGGTTCTCTGACATGGCCAAAACCTCTGGCACATGAAGCACCTCAATGGGGACGGCACATATAACGAACACGGGACGTTCAGGTAGCCAAACTTTGAGACCGGAGCAGCACAGGGTTGCAGAATGTCAGAAGAGGTGTTGGTGGCCACTCTTTCCGCACTTTTTTTACTGTCGCCCTTGCGCACCTCCGTCACACCCTGGACGCAGTTCCGTTTTGATCTCTGCCTCCGAGACACTGCTAAATTCTCGGCAGCGATCAACCTTTCGACGAAGTTTAACTGTATATGGGGAGTTACCTTGTCTCCCTGTCCACTAGTTTTGTTGCCCTCACCAGCTGTGCAGTTTGTTTTGGCGATTTACATTGAATTAGAAATGAGCCATTCCTCAACCTCTGATGGACAGAGGGTCACTGCCAAACCTTGAACGCCCTTTTGTATATGGCAAAAGGGCTCGAGCTGATGAACCGGGGGTCTTTTCCTGCTCCGTCCCTTCCATCACGAGCGGAGACCAGAACCTGGTCCTCTGTCTTACCTCGTGTCAGAATCACTGTCTGTTTGAAAAATCCCCTGAAATTGGGGATGCTGCCTTCCCTTTCTTTTTGGGGGGAAATTTTTGATAAAGCCATATTTAGTTTATTGTGTTTCATCCCTCCCTTACCCACCCACCTTGGAGTTCCAACTAGGGGCCAGCGGCCAAGAAACAATGTCTTGAACCCTTCCAAGGCTTCGGGCGGGAGAGACATCGACACAGAAACTACCAACCTATCCCCCTGATCATGCTCAACTCCCGGGAAACAGAGAGTGAGCACTGCAGGGGTTTACTTGGCCTGCAGGGGGATGTCTGTCTTGGACCAGCCCAAGAAGGGGAGCCCGATTAGTACACCGGGGCCAAAGTGTACTCCCTGTCTAGGAGAGGTCGAGCCAAAGTGAAGTGTTGAGAGGCTGGCCCTCTCAAGTCACCAGGATCTCATTCCCCTCCGACACAGGTCGCACGCACGGCAAACACCGGCGGATCTTAAGGAGACCACAGAGAGAAAAGGAGTGTGCAAAGAAGACTTGAAGGGGAGACGCAGAAAAAAAAAGGGCCAAAAAAAGGCAGAAAACAAAAAAAGGGAGAAAGGCGGGTTACTCTTAGTCAGGATCCTCACCCTTGCCTATCTGACATGGGAAGCCCTACCAGGGGCATCAACTCCTTACCACGTTACGCTTAGGCCAGATAGCATCTTGGCTTCTCGGACCTAGAAGCAGTTTAAAAAAACCAGCCTATCTCCAAGTATTGATGCCCCGTCAGCAAACCCTAAGGGATCACTGGACCGCGCAAGCCCTCCGACCCACGACAAGGTCGCAACCCCGGAGGGGTGTGTTTTGTGTGTGTTGTGTGTGTGTTGGTGTGTGTGTGTGTGTGTGTGTTGGTTGTGTTGTGTGGTGTGTGTGTGTTGTGTGTGTGTGTGTGTGTGTGGTGTGAGAGTGAGTATGTGTGTGTGTGTGTGTGGTTTTGGTGTGTGTGTGTGTGTGTGTGTGGAGTGACTCTTGTGGTTGTGTGTGTGTGTGTGTGTGTGTGTGTGTGGGTGTGTGTGTGTTTTGTGTGTGTGTGGTGTGTGTGTGTGTGTGTGTGTGTGTGTGTGTGGTGTGTGTGTGTGCGCCTGTGTATGTGTGTGAGTGTGTGTGTGTGTGTGTGTGTGTGTGTGTGGTGTGTGTGTGTGTGTGTGTGAGAGAGAGAGAGAGAGGGGAAGAAGAGAGAGAGGAGCATGAGAAATGTGTAGGTTAGCAGCAAATCAGTTGCCAGTCTTTTTGGGTTTAATTGCAAAGAGAGAAAAAGGGGGGGGGGGGGGAGGGGGGGGGGAAGAGAAGCAAAAAAATGGTTCCCGCCATTTGCGCTATTTGTATGTCTTACCTATTATTCTAATTGCCACATTCATGCGTGCGTGCTGACAGATGGTCGCCAGGCGTTTGTGGACGGGTTTCTGGAGGAAAACCAGACAGTGGCTCCTTCTGGTGGTCGACCATTTGGAGAAAGAAACGCTGAGAACCCTTTGTCATAAAAGAGTCTCGGAATCATTTCCGAGGCCACGTGTTTGGCCCTTTTGGGAAGGACGTACTACTTTGTAAGTGTTGAAGTGGAATGTATGGGGTTAGTACGGAAGTTTGTGGAATATAATTTTTTATTACTTTGGGAAAAAGGATAGGCCTATATCCATGTTTCCATGTTTATTTGGGGAAAAAACTTGGGGGGTCATATCGGTGTTGCTTAAAAAATGAAATTGGATAACATTTTTT
Source organism: Conus ventricosus (assembly GCA_018398815.1). Lineage (NCBI taxonomy): Eukaryota > Metazoa > Mollusca > Gastropoda > Neogastropoda > Conidae > Conus > Conus ventricosus. The sequence goes on from CM031599.1 coordinate 100,648,287, forward strand.
AAAAGCTTTGTTGTCCAAGACGGGGGGAAATCGTGATGGTATTGCTTAAGTGCACTAAGTTTATGTATTAGTCGGTTCCACACACCAAGGTTATCTCTGCACTCTACACGCATATGCGCACTCATGCATCCGCCAAACATTCACCTCTCTCTGGAATCGGATGTCACGTATTTTGTTTCTCTACTAGCACGACTGAGAACAAGAATACGTTCTATGCTACTTATAATTACACATGAAAATCCCAACTACACAGAAGGGAATAATCAAAACGTTAAAGATCAATACATCATAGTCCTGGTTATAATAAAATGGCTTTTTTACCTGGTGGGTTTCCTTACACACACACACCCCACACACCCCCACACACCACACCCCACCCACACACACACACACCACACACACACACACCACACACACCCCACACCCCACTTGCACCCCCCACACCACAGTTCTCGAACAAGTCACTTCAAGTTTTGTTCAGCACTGGGTGATGGTGACGCCCTTGGTTGACTGGCACCAGGTTTCAGGACTGGGTCTCCGTGGTCGTCTCTGGGAACTCGACGAAGAAATCTTCTTTGTCTCTTTCACCCACCTCTGGGTTTCGAACTCAGTCTTTCTTTCTCAGCTTGTCTTTTACGATTTAAGACCTTGCTGTCACTTCTGTCGCCCAGACCACGTTTCTCTCAACCCTGCTCTGCCCTGCTCACTCTTCTCTCCTCTCTCTCTCTCTCTCTCTCTCTCTCTCTCTCTCTCTCTCTCTCTCTCTCTCTCTCTCTCTCTCTCTCTCTCTCTCTCTCTCTCTCTCTCGTGGTGTTCTCTTCTCTCCCCTGATGTTGTTCTGCCTCAGTTTATAAAGGGATGGGGATTTCCTTTTGGGCCATGTCTTTGTCCATGTTGTTTCTTTGCCACCTTGTTCACAAGTACACTGAATTCCCCTCTTGTTACATTCTTCCACACGCCAGCATTTACACACATCCCTACCAAGGTGCTTAGCAAACAACCACTTCTCACCAAATGGACATCGCAAATTCCCGCCGACTTCGGGAGCCACTTTAACACAGTAATTATCCTATAGAAGCTACGACGACGACGTCCACACGCATTCAAGTAGCCTGGCAAAGCATCAGCACAGTGCCCCACAGCATTCAACTAGCCTGACAAAGCATCAGCACAGTGCCCTACAGCATTCAACTAGCCTGGCAAAGCATCAACACAGTGCCCCACAGCATTCAACTAGCCTGACAAAGCATCAACACAGTGCCCCACAGCATTCAACTAGCCTGGCAAAGCATCAGCACAGTGCCCCACAGCAGTACCTGCTGAACAAGCCCAAGACTCCTGCTCTTCAAGGTCTGTTTACAAAGCAACTTCAGCTGACTGCGTCTTTAGCGCCCACTCGATGCTCCGAGGTCCTGGTGGTTAAATTTTCCTCCCTTTCGCTATGGGAAGGTTCGAATACGGGAGGTAAGTAAGGGTCCTCACTACCTTAGGTGCCATCTATCACCTGAACACTTCAACCTCCTTGACACAGTTCTACCGTATGCGCTAGGTGAGGGCGTACTGCTAATCGGCCCATTTCCTATTTCTTCACCACGCGCGGCATTCTTTTTCTCTAAAGCGTTTAAGGCCGTTTGTGAGAAGTTTTGCTCCCTTGACATTTGTTTTGTTTTATTTGTCTGCCTAGTTTTTGTGTTGTTTTGTTATTATGGTAAACGATACGACATAATAAAGTCGCTCAAAGTTAGGATCGACCAGGAATGAAGTTGTTTAATGTTCTTCGGAAACAAACAAAATCAATCACAGTCGAAAACAAGTGTGTTCGTGTGGGTAGCTGGCCCTGTTCGAATAGGTGAGAGTGTTTACTGGTAAGTTGAAACGTACAACTGCATGACAATAGATATCTTGGTTTTAAACGGGAATTCAAAAAAAGAAAGAGAAGAAAAGACAAGTAAATAGTTTGTGCTCGCTGAGGCTGCAGAGGTTTGGGCTATTTGAATGCACACTTACCGTTCCTTGTTGTTGTTGTTGTTGTTGTTGTTTTGTGTGTTTTTTTTTAGGGGGGGGGGGGAGATGGGGTACGCGCGCGCTGTGTGTGTGTGTGTGTGTGTGTGTGTGTGTGTGTGTGTGTGTGTGTGTGTGTGTGTGTGTGTGTGTGTGCGTGCGTGCGTGCGTGCGCGCGCGTGCGTGCGTGCATGCGTGCGTGTGTTGTTTTTGTTGTTGTTGTTGTTAGGGTAATATCTCCAGTATTTCTGAACTTAGCGTGTCAAAGTTTGGTATTTTCCTGTTACTCAAGAATTCTAGAAAAAGACTTGAAGATTTGGCTATGAGGTTTGTACTTTTTGAGTTACTGCGTCGGTGTGAACAATCGTCTGTGATGAGGTTTCGACTGTCCTTTCCATGCAAATAACGTAATTTGCTTACGTGAGATCGGCTCAGGATAGGTTCTGCTTGAATCAAGTGCTTCTTCTTCTTCGTCTTCTTCTTCTTCTTCTTCTTCTTCTTCTGTTCCTACAACTGGAAAATGAACATTTACAATTTTGTTTTTTTTTAACTTCGTTTCCTTCTTTTTCTTGAAAATGAACGTTGATGATAATATCTCCTTAAGCATCCTCTCTGCTAATGAACGTTGATAATTTTATCTGCTTAAGCATCCTCTCTGATAATGAACGTTGATGATTTTATCTGCTTAAGCATCCTCTCTGATAATGAACGTTGATAATTTTATCTGCTTAAGTATCCTCCTCTCTGATAATGAACGTTGATAATTTTATCTGCTTAAGTATCCTCTCTGATAATGAACGTTGATGATTTTATCTGCTTAAGCATCCTCTCTGATAATGAACGTTGATGATTTTATCTGCTTAAGCATCCTCTCTGATAATGAACGTTGATGATTTTATCTGCTTAAGCATCCTCTCTGATAATGAACGTTGATGATTTTATCTGCTTAAGTATCCTCTCTGATAATGAACGTTGATAATTTTATCTGCTTAAGTATCCTCTCTGATAATGAACGTTGATGATTTTATCTGCTTAAGTATCCTCTCTGATAATGAACGTTGATGATTTTATCTGCTTAAGTATCCTCTCTGATAATGAACGCTGAGGATTTTATCTGCTTAAGCATCCTGTCTGCTAATGAACGTTGATAATTTTATCTGCTTAAGCATCCTCTCTTCTTCCTCTTCTCCATCTTCTTCGTCTTCTTGTCCATGTTGTTGCTGCTGTTGGTTTTCTTTTTTTTTTTTTCTTCTCCTTCTCTTCCTTCTCTCTATTTCACTGCTGTCTCTTCATCGACTGAGTTCACAAAGCCTGTTTCCGTTCATAGAAACAGAGGGTTCATATTTCTAACTTGGTGATCTTATTGTAAGTAATCGTGCAAAATTTATGATAATTCCGCTGCGGGTGATAATAAGGCATCTTTGGGTACTTGGGAGAGCAGGTCGCAGTCGTTTTCCTTCTTTTTCTTTTCTTTATTGTGTCTTTGTGTATTTGCTTGTTTTGCATGTGTTTGCCATGACTTGTACAGTTGATGCTTATTGCAGACAATCATGAATTGCAGGTCTGGTGTTGATTTTTAATACGTTACGGAATTATAGTACCATGTTCACCTTTGGTTTGGGTAAGAGTGTACCGGCTAGTTTGTTAATTTTGCTGTGAGAGAGTGTACCTTAGAAGGTATCATGTTTTGAATATCTATATGCAAGTTGTGGTGAGTGTTTGTACCTTGTTACTTAATGTTTATACCACTAGTCGTTCTTCTTATGTATGCTTATGGATATTTGTTTGCAAACAACAGGTGTGGTGATATGATGCGTGCGTGTTACTGCACTACACCCTGTAACTGGATGATCATTTCGGCTTTCTAGTGATTCACTCAGCAGACAGGAGCACGACTGTTGCAGGACCAATGGCCGGTGGATATAACGCACACACAGATCCCAGGTCCCTACTTTGACCCTCCAGGTCTCATCTCTCTCTTCGGTCATATTAATGGCAGCGTACTTCCTTTGGTTTTCTGTCGTTCTCTATCTGACGATTGGTTTGTCTCTGTTTTAATCTCTTAGTATCTGGTTTGTTGTGTTGTTATCTCTTAGTATTTGGTTTGTCTCTGTTTTTATCTCTTAGTATTTGGTTTGTCTCTGTTTTTATCTTTTAGTATTATTTTCACTATGAAATGCTGCAAACTCTTTACGATTGATAGACACAGAATATTACTATATTTTCATTTCTCGCTGCTACAGAGTCTTATGTACCCTGCTTGCACTGGTTCAATAAACAGCTAATTTCAGTAGAAACATGTCACAATCACTTCCTCCATATATCCTTCCTTCACTCCTCTTCCCGCTCTGTCCTGCCACTCTCTCTCTCTCTCTCTCTCTCTCTCTCTCTCTCTCTCTCTCTCTCTCTCTCTCTCTCTCTCTCTCTCTCTCTCTCCCCCTCTCTCTCTCTCTCCCTCTGCCCCCGTGAGCTAGCGTCTGCCTGTAGGAGCGCGTGCACGCGTGATTTTGTGAGTATATCTCTCAGCGTGCTTGGATGAGTTTGCCTGTCCGTTTCTGTATATGTGTATGCGTGTGGGGGGAAGGGTAGGGGAGATAAGAGGGGTTGATCTGGGAGAGGGTGCGGACAATGTAGGATGATGAAGGAGAAGGTCTTGCACATGTAATATATAAGTAGAAAGAAACTCGTGGAGAGCGTGGCAGCAGAGAGTCCTCAGAAGAGAAGCCCCCTTTCAAGCAAGTGTTTCGGCCCTTATCTCCTGCACATCTGGGGGGGGGGGGGGGGGGGAGCACACCCGGTTCATGACTCCGGATGTCCCTCTGCTGCCTCTTTTTTCCATCTTGGGACGAGGCATGGCTGGGATTTGAACCCATGACCCCCCGACATGCTCATTTTAGGGATTGTCCACTTAATGTCTCGCACTCTAACCACCGAGTCACTGGGCACCTGATATTTGTAGGGAAATTTAAGCCTTATGAAGTTCACTTTTGTTCCTCCTTGACCAATCCAGCTTGAACACCCTCTGCCGCTTCTGCCATTGCTTTCAGGGCTCTGGTTTTTTTCCCTCCCTGCAAATGAGAGCTGTTTCATGAGGCTGTATGCAGACGTTCCTACAACCCCCCTAGCTCCAATTTCTGCAGTGAGGACTTTGACCTGATAGCCTTCTCTCCTCAGGCTGTTTACCAGATCAGCATACTTTTCAGTCTTGTAGATCAGAGCTACCTCCATTCTGTTCTCATATGGCACCGTGAGCTCGATCATATTCAGCTGCTCGGTTGACTGAGAGTGGACTACTATGTCTGGTCTCATGCCACTCTTGCTGATGATCTCTGGGTGACTCTCCCATTCTGGGAGGTCTGCAGTGCACTCCAGTCATCTGCCCCGTCCAGCAGACTCTGCCTGCATGTTCCGAGTGGCACTGTTGTTCTTGGCCATGATTTGCTGCCTCCTGCCGTGAAGAATGTTGCGGGTGCTATTGGAGTCCTGATTTTCCTGAGAAGGTCTGGCACATGTATATGTAAGTAGGCGATATCAGGTGCTTTTGTCTGCAGTCAGTAGGCGATATCAGGTGCTTTTGTCTGCAGTCAGTAGGCGATATCAGGTGCTTTTGTTTGCAGTCAGTAGGCGATATCAGGTGCTTTTGTCTGCAGTCAGTAGGCGATATCAGATGCTTTTGTTTGCAGTCAGTAGGCGATATCAGGTGCTTTTGTTTGCAGTCAGTAGGCGATATCAGGTGCTTTTGTCTGCAGTCAGTAGGCGATATCAGGTGCTTTTGTTTGCAGTCAGTAGGCGATATCAGGTGCTTTTGTTTGCAGTCAGTAGAATTCATGCTTTAGTTACACAATTTCTGTTAAGATTGCACAGACCAAATTTCATGTTCAGCACTATCGAAGAAACGCACCTATTCCATCAGCTCCAGCGGCCCGTTTCCACATACCACGCTGTTGTTTTCCATTATGATTGTTGTCGGCGAACGTCAACAACTCCACGTCAAATTCAAATGTAATTTAATCCCGTCTTATGGTATCTTTCCTGTGGAATCGATTGAACGAATAAAAACAAACAAACAAACAAACGTATGCAGGCAGAAAAAAGGGAGGAAAAAAAAGGTAGACGCCGTCTTGTGGCGACACATTCTTCGCGGAGTATTGGCACAGAGAAATCTCATGTGGTGGCGAAGTTTCACAGTACAGTATAATACAACACAGTGTGTGAAAAGAAGATAGACCCATCCACACACACACACATACGCACACACACACGCACGCACGCATGCACGCACGCACGCACGCACGCCACGCACGCACACACACACACACACACACACACACACACACACACACACACACACACACACACACACACACACACACACACACACATCTTCTCTTCCTCCCCACTCACACCATCTTCGTTCTGCTTCCTTCCTCCACAGCTCGTTTTTCTGCTATCTGTGAACCCTTGGACAATGTCTGTGAACCCTTGGACAATGTCTGTGAACCCTTGGACAATGTCTGTGAACCCTTGGACAATGTCTGTGAACCCTTGGACAATAATAATAATAACAATGTCTGTGAACCCTTGGACAATGTCTGTGAACCCTGGGACAATATCCGTGAACCCTGGGACAATGTCTGTGAACCCTGGGACAATGTCTGTGAACCCTGAGACAATGTCTGTAAACCCTGGACAATTTCTGTAAACCCTTGGACAATATCTGTAAACCCTGGGACAATGTCTGTAAACCCTGGGACCCTGGGACAATGTATGTAAACCCTTGGACAATGTCTGTAAACCCTTGGACAATGTCTGCCGCAGCATCCGTGCGACATCTGCCGTTGACAGCATATGTCCTGTGAATCTGAACAGACACCTGCCGTTGACAGCATATGTCCTGTGAATATGAACAGACACCTGCCGTTGACAGCATATGTCCTGTGAATATGAACAGACATCTGCCGTTGACAGCATATGTCCTGTGAATATTAACAGACATCTGCCGTTGACAGCATATGTCCTGTGAATATGAACAGACACCTGCCGTTGACAGCATATGTCCTGTGAATATGAACAGACATCTGCCGTTGACAGCATATGTCCTGTGAATATGAACAGACAGGAAATGAACATGCCATGAATGATCCATGTGAACCTTGGTGTGTGTGTGTGTGTGTGTGTGTGTGTGTGTGTGTGTGTGTGTGTGTGTGTGTGTGTGTATGTGTGTGTGTGTGTGTGTGCGCACGCACCTGTATCTGCGTTCGTGTGTGTGTGAGTGTGTGTGTGTGTGTGCGCGCGCGCGCTTGTATTTGCGTGTTGCGTGCATGAGTGCATGCATGCGTGCATGCGCGTGTGTATAATTTTTGTTGCTATAGGTTTAAAAAAAAAAGATACAGAAATATTGACGGAGATTATGCAGGAAAGAAATTATTGTCAGGTTTTTGGCTGGATTTTTCTGCTGTGGTACGTTGCAGAAAAATGAAACGAAAACTGCCCGCGAGATGTACTGGAAAGGAAAACTGCATGGTGAGCTGTGGTGTGTCTGTCCTATGGTTAATGAAACAAACTGCGGCGTTACTGAAACACGACAAAAAAGCAGAAGAGCACACAAAACAAAGTGTGAAGTAACGACGATTTAATGCACGACACAAAACAGGACAAGAAATTTTCGGCAAAATGCCTTCCTCAGCGACAAAAAAAATACAGACATAAACATGCACAATACTCCCCTTGTGAAGCCAAAGGCATTTTGCCGAAAATTTCTTGTCCTGTTTTGTGTCGTGCATTAAATCGTCGTTACTTCACACTTTGTTTTGTGTGCTCTTCTGCTTTTTGTCGTGTCCTATGGTTGTTTGTCTGTCTGTCCGTCCCCTTCCCGTCTGATTGTCTGCTTGTCTGTATTTTACTTCTGTGCTTGCGTTTCTATGTGTGTATGTGTGCAAACGTGTGTGTGTGTGTGTGTGTGTGTGTGTGTGTGTGTGTGTGTGTGTGTGTGTGTGGTGAGGGAGAGAGAGAGAGAGAGAGAGAGAGAGAGAGAGAGAGAGAGAGAGAGAGAGAGAGAGAGAGAGCGTAGACGTATATGTGGTGTATTGCTATATATCTACATATGTAAGCATGAATGCATGTATGCATCTGTGTATATACAGGGTCGAACTTTAATTAAGGACCACTTATACACAGTCTCACAAAACATAGAAAGAAAAACCGACAAACGACAGAAACTTTATAAATGTTTAATTTCATTATCAGTGAACAACATTTTGTCACTTTCATCGAAAAATCATTCTTTCTGATTAGACAGGGGAGCCTGAATGAGACTACCCCCAAAATGACATTCACAAAAAGAGTGTTTCTTTACAGTCTGATCAAAACCGAGTGTGCCCCCCTCGTGCTGCCACATAATCCACACAGCGCTGCCTCATGGTGTTGACTGTTCTTGTTAAAGAGTGCCTGGGGGAGGTTTGCCCACTCCTGCTGCAGGTAGTGCAGCAGCTCCTGTCGATTTGCCGGAACAGGGTGATTTTCTTGAACTCTCCTCCCAAGCTCGCCCCAGATGTTCTCAATAGGGTTCATGTCCGGGCTGTTTGCCGGCCATGGCATCCTGGTGATGCCACCTTGCACCACAAAAGTGTTCACGGCTCGACAACGATGTGGGGTGGCATTATCGTCCATGAACACAGCCTGAACCCCAATCTGCTGGAGTGCTGGGACAACCAAAGGCCGTAAAATCTCCTGCAGGTAGCGTTGGCCGTTCAGGTTGCCATCCACATGGTACAGGAGAGTCTTGTGGTGACTGCCGATGCCCCCCCCCCCCCCCCCCCATACCATGACGGAGCCACCACCAAAAGCGACGACCTCCTGGATGACGTCATCTGCCAGCTTGTCCCTGGGACGCCGCCACACCCGAATGCGTCCATCTCCTGGCTTCAACTGGAACTTGGACTCATCGGTGAAAGCATCATCCGCCACTGAGCCCGAGTCCATGTTCGATGAGCTGTGCACCAGGCCAGGCGACGTGCCCGGTGGGCCGCAGTCAGTTTTGGTTTCCGGACTGGGCGCCTTGCTCGAAGGTTGGCAGCATTGAGGCGCCGCCGTATGGTCATCTCACACAGTGCTGTGTTAGTGGCAGCTTGGAGCCGACGCCTGATGGTGTTGGAGGTGGTGGTCCTGGTCCGAAGAGCATGTCTGCGGATGAACCTGTCATCTCTTGCAGTGGTCTTCTTGACAGTTCCAGTGGCTTGAAAACGTTCTCTCAGCCGAATGATGACGGAGTGGGACACTTGTAGTCTTCTGGCCACTTCTCGAACGCCAACTCGATCCTGCAGCCATGCAATCGCCCGGGTCCGGTCAAAATCAGACAGCTTGCGTCTTGAAGGCATTTTTGTGTTATGAAGAATTATGCACGTTGGGCTGCTTTTAGGCCAGTCAGTAAAGTGCTCTGCAATGCATTGGTTTTTGCACGTGCATTTGGAATTTCAGTGCAAAACCGTTTGAAGCAGTGTTCACTCTTGCTTAAAAAACAAGCAATTTTGACAACAATCTGCAACTTTCAACCCCCCCCCCCCCCCCCCCCTCTGCATGCCGCACGTGACAATAAGACAGCTTTCGCAAGCTTTGCGGAATACTCTGTTAACCCCTTAAACCTTTCCCAGTCGAATTCTTCGAAAAAATGCATTGCTTGTATTTTTGGCCAATTTAAAAAGAAAGGGCCTTTTTTTCGGGGTGGTCCTTAATTAAAGTTCGACCCTGTAGATACGTGCATGCTTACATGCGTGCGTGCGTACACGTGCAAGTGTGGATGTGGTGTATGTCCATCAATGCATGAATGCGTGCGACGGTATATGAACCCACGTGTGCATTTCCTTGTGTGTGTGTGTGTGTGTGTGTGTGTGTGTGTGTGTGTGTGTGTGCGCGCATGGCGTGGCGTTGCAGACCGTGACTGCGGAGACGTGGTCCAGTTGGGCAATGAGTTGCAGCAGCTGGACACGAGTGGGGTGGAGGACTACGGCTCCGGGGTGGAGGACTGGCACGAAGACATGTCTGAGCTGTGCAAGAGGGACAAGGCCCACAGAGTGGTGCGTGAAGCGACTGGTCGTTGGTCGTTTCTTTATGTAGCTGTTTCTTTTTTCTCTGTACGGGGTCCGCATGGAGGACCAGCATGAAGACATGTTTGAGCAGTATTCAAGGCCCACAGATAAGACAGATATAATAAGACCCAGAGAAGACTCCGCCCCTTTCCCAGTGTGTGAGGTTTGTGTTTGTACAGATAAAACCCCATTGCTTTCCCGGCGTGTGAGGTTTGTGTTTGTACAGATAAAACCCCACCGCTTTCCCATTGTGTGAGGTATGTGTTTGTACAGATAAAACCCCACCTCTTTCCCGGTGTTTGAGGTATTTGTTTGTGCAGATAAAACCCCACCCTTTCCCAGTGTGTGAGGTATGTGTTTGAACAGATAAAACCCCACCCCTTTCCCAGTGTGTGAGGTATGTGTTTGTGCAGATAAAACCCCACCCCTTTCCCAGTGTGTGAGGTATGTGTTTGAACAGATAAAACCCCACCCCTTTCCCAGTGTGTGAGGTATGTGTTTGAACAGATAAAACCCCACCGCTTTCCCAGTGTGTGAGGTATGTGTTTGCACAGATAAAACCCCACCCTTTTCCCAGTGTGTGAGGTATGTGTTTGAACAGATAAAACCCCACCGATTTCCCAGTGTGTGAGGTATGTGTTTGCACAGATAAAACCCCACCGCTTTTCCGGTGTGTGAGGTATGTGTTTGTACAGATAAAACCCCACCGCTTTCCCAGTGTGTGAGGTATGTGTTTGTACAGATAAAATCCACCGCTTTCCCAGTGTATGAGGTATGTGTTTGTACAGATAAAACCCCACCGCTTTCCCAGTATGTGAGGTATGTGTTTGTACAGATAAAACCCCACCGCTTTCCCAGTGTGTGAGGTATGTGTTTATACAGATAAAATCCACCGCTTTCCCGTTGTGTGAGGTATGTGTTTGAACAGATCAAACCCCACCCCTTTCCCAGTGTGTGAGGTATGTGTTTGTACAGATAAAACCCCGCCGCTTTCCCGGTGTATGAGGTATGTGTTTGTACAGATAAAACCCCACCGCTTTCCCGGTGTGTGAGGTATGTGTTTGTACAGAGAAAACCCCACTCTTTTCCCAGTGTGTGAGGTATGTGTTTGTACAGATAAAAGGTATGTGTTTGCACAGATAAACCCCACAGCTTTCCCGGTGTATGAGGTGTGTGTTTGCACAGTTAACAGTCCGCCCCTTTGGCAGTGTGCGAGGTATGTGTTTGTCAAGCAAAACCCCCACCCCTTTGCCAGTGTGTAGGTATATGGCACCCTGGTGCTACAAGTTTGCTACAGTTATGATAGGATTCTGTTTGGACTGCTCAACAGTCCTAGTTACAATAAACAAAAACAATCCAAGTATGCGCGGTATGTGTTTGTACGGTTAAGACTCCGGCCATTCCCACTGTGCGAGATGTGTGTTGATGTGCATAAGATTTCTCTCCTTTCCCACTGTGCGAGATGTGTGTTGATGTGCATAAGATTTCTCTCCTTTCCCACTGTGCGAGATGTGTGTTGATGAGATAAGATTTCGCTCCTTTCCCACTGTGCGAGATGTGTGTTGATGCAGATAAGATTTCTCTCCTTTCCCACTGTGCGAGATGTGTGTTGATGCAGATAAGATTTCTCTCCTTTCCCACTGTGCGAGATGTGTGTTGATGCAGATAAGATTTCGCTCCTTTCCCACTGTGCGAGTGTGTGTTGATGCAGATAAGATTTCGCTCCTTTCCCACTGTGCGAGATGTGTGTTGATGCAGATAAGATTTCTCTCCTTTCCCACTGTGCGAGATGTGTGTTGATGCAGATAAGATTTCTCTCCTTTCCCACTGTGCGAGATGTGTGTTGATGCAGATAAGATTTCGCTCCTTTCCCACTGTGCGAGATGTGTGTTGATGCAGATAAGATTTCGCTCCTTTCCCACTGTGCGAGATGTGTGTTGATGCAGATCAGATTTCGCTCCTTTCCCACTGTGCGAGATGTGTTTTGATGCAGATAAGATTCCTCTCCTTTCACACTGTGCGAGATGTGTGTTGATGCAGATAAGATTTCGCTCCTTTCCCACTGTGCGAGATGTGTGTTGATGTGATAAGATTTCTCTCCTTTCCCACTGTGCGGATATGTGTGTTGATGCAGATAAGATTTCGCTCCTTTCCCACTGTGCGAGATGTGTGTTGATACAGATAAGATTTCTCTCCTTTCCCACTGTGCGAGATGTGTGTTGATGCAGATAAGATTTCTCTCCTTTCCCACTGTGCGAGATGTGTGTTGATGCAGATAAGATTTCGCTCCTTTCCCACTGTGCGAGATGTGTGTTAATGTGGATAAGATTTCTCTCCTTTCACACTGTGCGAGATGTGTGTTGATGCAGATAAGATTTCCTCCTTTCCCACTGTGCGAGATGTGTGTTGATGCAGATAAGATTTCCTCCTTTCCCACTGTGCGAGATGTGTGTTGATGCAGATAAGATTTCGCTCCTTTCCCACTGTGCGAGATGTGTGTTGATGCAGATCAGATTTCGCTCCCCTTTCCCACTGTGCGAGATGTGTGTTGATGCAGATAAGATTTCTCTCCTTTCCCACTGTGCGAGATGTGTGTTGATGCAGATAAGATTTCTCTCCTTTCCCACTGTGCGAGATGTGTGTTGATGCAGATAAGATTTCGCTCCTTTCCACTGTGCGAGATGTGTGTTGATGCAGATCAGATTTCTCTCCTTTCCCACTGTGCGAGATGTGTGTTGATGCAGATAAGATTTCGCTCCTTTCCCACTGTGCGAGATGTGTGTTGATGCAGATAAGATTTCTCTCCTTTCCCACTGTGCGAGATGTGTGTTGATGCAGATAAGATTTCGCTCCTTTCCCACTGTGCGAGATGTGTGTTGATGCAGATAAGATTTCGCTCCTTTCCCACTGTGCGAGATGTGTGTTGATGCAGATAAGATTTCGCTCCTTTCCCACTGTGCGAGATGTGTGTTAATTGGATAAGATTTCTCTCCTTTCACACTGTGCGAGATGTGTGTTGTGCAGATAAGATTTCTCTCCTTTCCACTGTGCGAGATGTGTGTTGATGCAGATAAGATTTTCTCTCTTTCCCACTGTGCGAGATGTGTGTTGATGCAGATAAGATTTCTCTCCTTTCCCACTGTGCAAGATGTGTGTTGATGCAGATAAAATTTCGCTCCTTTCCCACTGTGCGAGATGTGTGTTGATGCAGATAAGATTTCGCTCCTTTCCCACTGTGCGAGATGTGTGTTAATGTGGATAAGATTTCTCTCCTTTCACACTGTGCGAGATGTGTGTTGATGCAGATAAGATTTCGCTCCTTTCCCACTGTCCGAGATGTGTGTTGATGCAGATAAGATTTCTCTCCTTTCCCACTGTGCGAGATGTGTGTTGATGCAGATAAGATTTCGCTCCTTTCCCACTGTGCGAGATGTGTGTTGATGCAGATCAGATTTCGCTCCTTTCCCACTGTGCGAGATGTGTGTTGATGCAGATAAGATTTCGCTCCTTTCCCACTGTGCGAGATGTGTGTTGATGCAGATAAGATTTCTCTCTTTTCCCACTATGCGAGATGTGTGTTGATGCAGATAAGATTTCGCTCCTTTCCCACTGTGCGAGATGTGTGTTGATGCAGATAAGATTTCGCTCCTTTCCCACTGTGCGAGATGTGTGTTGATGCAGATAAGATTTCTCTCCTTTCCCACTGTGCGAGATGTGTGTTGATGCAGATAAGATTTCTCTCCTTTCACAATGAGCGAAGCGTGTGTTTGTGCAGCTTAGACTCTGCTTTTTCACTGTGTGCGAGCTGTGTATTTGTATCTGGGTAAGACCATTATTATCTTAGTACAGCCACGAGTCCGCTCCTTTCAAATGTGTAGAGCGTGTGTTCGTACAGGTGAGACTCTGCCCCTTTAACAATGAGTAAGTCGGATGTTAGTTTGCACAGGTGAGATTCTGTCCCTTCAGTGATAAGCGTGTTTGTGCAGGTGAAACCCCGCCTCTTTAACAGCGTGTAAGCTGTATGTTTACACAGGTGAGATTCTGTTCCTTTAGCAGTGTGCAAACTGTATGTTTGCACAGGTGAGATTCCGCCCCTGTAACAATGTGCAAGCTGTATGTTTGCACGGTTGGTTGGTTAAGGGTGAGTTTTACGTCCTATTGGCCTGAGGCCCTTAAGGACAAGGTTGCTGCAGACGTAGGTCTGCGTCATTGTGGCAGCTGCTGTCGCCGGCAGTAGTGGGTGGGTTTCAGTGGGGGGTCGTCGCATTCCTCTCTCTGAGCTCGTGTTCCTCTTGAACGTTGTTCAATTCTGGTCGTGTTCTTCTTGAATGTTGGTTCAATTCAGGTTGTTTGTCGACCGACGATAGGCATCGGCAGGTGTTGCCTGCTGTCCCCCAAACATCAGGCTGTCTTCAGGACCACCGGGCGGCCTTCTTCATGCTCGGGTGGCGATGGTCCTGTGCCGCGTGAGGCCGCCTCAAGGAGGGAGCAGGACGAAGGTCGCTGGAGCGCTGCACGAGTCCCTAATATTCGGCGGGTACTCGCTGACTGCGGCCGTGAGGGCAATTTTTCAGCCCAACCCCATAAGGAGTGCCCACCATGTCTGCCTCCCCACAAACCAGAGCATGGCTTTCCAGGCCACGGTAGTCACAGTCAGGCAGCGCTCCTTCGCCGATCGCCCCACATCTCCAGGAGCCGTCCCCCGGCGACACAGGCTAGACCCGCCGTCACCCACATGACTGGAAGGCTGTTCGCTTTCGACACTGATCTCTCATATCAGTGTCCCTCAAAGGAGAGCTGCCACCTCTCCCCTGGCGTCCCCTGGTATGATTTTGCACGGTTGAAACTCAGCCCCTTTTACAGTGAGCAAGCTGTATGTTTGCACAGGTGATACTCCGCCCCCTCAACAGTAAGTTTCTTCTTTTTTTTTAATGGAGTGACTGAAGGCGGAAAATGAAGCAAAATTTAGAAAGAGAGGGGGTTATTTACCGCCAAGGACACAGACAAACAAAGTACAGGACAAGACACCAGAGTTTGAGCCGTATGTTTCAACAGATGAGGCTCCGCCCCTTTGATAGTCAAGGAATTGTGTGTTTGTACAGGTGATTTTCCGTCCCTTCCACAGTGTGGGAGGTATTTGTACAGGTGAGAGCCCCCCCCCCCCTCTCTCTCTCTTTGACAGTGTACATGGTTAGTGTTTACATAGATTAGACCCCGCCCCTTTCACAGGGTGCAAGATGTGTGTGTTTGCACAGGTGAGACTCTCCACGGTTCACAGTAATGGATATGAGTATGAGGATGCCAGGTGTGTGTGTGTCCAGGAAAGACTTCGGCACTTTCATAGGTGTCGCTACAAACAGGGCGTGACCTCACTGCCGTATGTCCGTTACAAGGAGGAGATCTTGTCCACTTCGCCCTTCACTTCCCTCATCTATGACTTCATCACCGACACCGAAATCACCGCAATGTTGAGCTTCGTCGAGGGCAAGGTGTGTTGGCCTCTGTGTGTGTGTGTGTGTGTGTGTGTGTGTGTGTGTGTGTGTGTGTGTGTGTGTGTGTGTGTGTGTGTGTGTGTTGTGCTGACGTGTTCACAGGTGCTGGTATCTTGTGTGTGTGTGTGTGTGTGTGTGTGTGTGTGTGTGTGTGTGTGTGTGTGTGTGTGTGTTTGTGCTGACGTGTTCACAGGTGATGGTATCTTGTGTGTGTGTGTGTGTGTGTGCGTGTGTGTGTGTGTGTGTGTGTGTGTGTGTGTGTGTGTGTGTGTGTGTGTGTGTGTGTGTGTGTTGCTGTTGTTGTGTATTTACGTTGATGTGTCTGGTGGGTGTTCTGAGTTGGCATTTTTTGAGAATATTTTTGATAATGTACCTGAAACTTGTCATCAAACTGGCTGGTAAGTGTTAAAAAAAACGGCTAGAAAAATATCAATAATTGACTTTGTAAATAGTGACGTTCACTACGCCCGCACGCACACAATACAGACACACAAAACAAACACACACACACACACACACACACACACACACACACACACACACACACACACACACACACACGCACACGTCCATAAACAATGACACATAACTCAAGATGACTGGTATATCACCTGTAGGATGATAAGTTGAATCAGAGGACAGACTGGCCGATGGCGAAAGGCCACAACTGCTGATGATAGGTTTAGGAAACCTCCAGGTTGGATGTAGTTACAGGAAATGAAAGGCCACGACTGCTGATGATAGGTTTAGGAAACCTCCAGGTTGGATGGGGTTAAAGGAAATGAAAGGTCACGACTGCTGATGATAGGTTTAGGAAACCTCCAGGTTGGATGGGGTTAAAGGAAATGAAAGGCCACGACTGCTGATGATAGGTTTAGGAAACCTCCAGGTTGGATGCGGTTAAAGGAAATGAAAGGTCACGACTGCTGATGATAGGTTTAGGAAACCTCCAGGCTGGATGGGGTTAAAGGAAATGAAAGGCCACGACTGCTGATGATAGGTTTAGGAAACCTCCAGGCTGGATGTGGTTAAAGGAAATGAAAGGCCACGACTGCTGATGATAGGTTTAGGAAACCTCTAGGTTGGATGGGGTTAAAGGAAATGAAAGCCACGACTGCTGATGATAGGTTTAGGAAACCTCCAGGTTGGATGGGGTTAAAGGAAATGAAAAGCCACGACTGCTGATGATGGGTTTAGGAAACCTCCAGGTTGGATGGGGTTAAAGGAAATGAAAGGTCACGACTGCTGATGATAGGTTTAGGAAACCTCCAGGTTGGATGGGGTTAAAGGAAATGAAAGGCCACGACTGCTGATGATAGGTTTAGGAAACCTCCAGGTTGGATGCGGTTAAAGGAAATGAAAGGTCACGACTGCTGATGATAGGTTTAGGAAACCTCCAGGCTGGATGGGGTTAAAGGAAATGAAAGGCCACGACTGCTGATGATAGGTTTAGGAAACCTCCAGGTTGGATGGGGTTGAAGGAAATGAAAGGAGAAAAGACGAACATTACTTTTCTACAACTGCAGACATTTTCTAAATTGATATAAAAAAACGTACTGATTTGGTTTCCTTTTCTTTCACGCTTCCTTCAGATCATCAAAAATATCAATGAGAGTTTTTAAAACAAGCACATGATTCAGTGTTCAATGACAGCGTTGAAACATTGCCCAATTTTCTGATATTGTCGTTTTACTTTCAAGGAAAATGAATCAGTCGATTTAAGGTTGTTGTAAAACGTTTTCCAACTCAGCCTTAAAGTGTATACCGCCATGATGTTGCCGTTAGTTTTGCCATCTTTGTCCTCGTGCAATGGGAAAACGGCACTTGAATTGAAAACTTTGAACAAATTTACTATAGATCGTTGTCGGTAAGGGTATACTGTTCTGAATCACAGCAAATCATGTCAGATAGGCAGCACTTGAGCGACTGTCATCTGTGCCAAGTGTCACGACCGACCCCTGGAGGTCTGCCCTGACAGGATCGGTCTAGGTGGGAGTGAAGGGAGTGACTGACCTCACACGCCCTGCAAGAGTCCACACAATAAAGATTACGATACAACACCCCATTTATTCACACCAACATACACAGTCATAAATAAGCATTCCAACACACACAACATGCACAATCACAATCAAGCATTTCAACACACGACATACGCACAATTAAGCATTCCAACACACACAGCATGCACAATTATAAATAAACATTTCACCATACGACGTACACAATCACAATCGCAACATTTCAACACATATGACATATACACAATTATAAATAAACATTTCCAGCATCCATCCCTTTCCACACCATGGAGTGCCTCCACACCCCTGCCTCTCCAAAGTCTACTGGGAGCACCCTGTCACACTAGGTGCTCCAACCGGGTCGGTTCTTGAAGAGAGTCGTTCAAGGCCGACACCCTTGACACACCAAGCAGACAGTGAAGAGCGCGTCCCGGGGGGGGGGGGGGGGAACGTGGCGTTGTTGCTGGAGGTCCTGGCCGGGGATCAGGACCGGCCAGTCAAGCCGGCGGGCTTTTCTACCAGTACGTGGTCCCGACCAGTGTGTGATCCCAACCAGCGCGCGGTACCAACCAGAGCGTGGCCCCAACCAGCGCGTGGCACCAACCAGTCCGCGGTCCCGACCAGAGCGTGGCCCCAACCAGAGCGTGGCCCAACCATCCGCGAGCGTGGCCCACCAAACGGCCACCAGCCGTCCCACAGTCTCCGGGTGAAGCCCCCGGGAGGAGGGAAAAGGTAGCTGGGAGGAGAGAAGAAAGGGAGGGAAGGAAGGGTACTGGAACCCCGCCGTCAGTACAATCTGACCCATGCTGTTAAATCCTAACAGCCACTCGCATGATGGGCGAGGGGAGGTCTACTAAATACACCAACAACACCAGCTCAACACAGACCTGAGCATAACACAGTAAACCAATCAAATCAGGAATGTTCGTTAAAGTCTTCTCACACGAAGCAGGTAAGAGACTGCATTAAATTAACAGGCTATAAAACAAATATGAATTATCTTCATCCTTCTCTCACTCACGTTTAACATTTTCCTTTCTTAGGAAATAAACCAACACAACAACCATCGCTTTATAACTGCCACCACATTTGCAAACGACAATTCAATGGCATAATTATCACATTTTATAGCCACATTTCAAAATAACACAAATTTCCAACCACGCATCCGAACGACAAATCATGCGTACGCACGCTCGCGAACATAAAACTCGTTCTCCTTGCACACACAAACAGACGGTGGCCGAAGAATAAGAGTCCGGCGAATGTGACAGGGGCGGACGAGCGAGACCAAGCAAGTACCAACCCTGAATCACCAGGTTCTCTCCCATCCCCACCGACTACCGCATCACCAGATGCATAAACAGGAGAAAGAATTTGGATATAATTTAGAATGGCCAGGTTAAAGATTGAATTAACCAGAGAAAAGGTCTCAAACAATATTTCTTTTACAATTTTGAAAACAAAAGAAAATTGCCAAAAGAGAGGAATAAGCCGGCTAACAACAACAAACCAAAACAAACAAACCACGAAAATGATGCTTCCCAGTACCGTGGGTGACCCGAAGAGGCGGGTAAAACGACTCTCTCTGCCTCTGTCCAGGTCGAGAGGACAGAAGCGCAGATGCGGAAAAAAGAAGTGATGTCCCTCTCCTACAGGCCGACTGTAGGAAATGAAGGTACCGACTGTACCTTCGACGATAAGGTGAAGAACCAGGACCGGAGCAGGCGCTCCCAGAGACATTTTCCCGCTCGAGTTGAAGAGAAAACCCCCCTAAGCGATGGCGGCCAACATCCCAAACCCTACGTCACAGGTGAGCTACTTCAAGCTAAAAAAATGAAGCACGTGCGACAGGTAAAAAGACAGGCGAGAGGCCGATAGACAGCAAGTTCGAGAGAAAGGTACCAGCCACCTTTGAACCTGCAGGATGAATAGCAGGGCAGTGGAATTAGAGGAGAGAGAGAGAGCAAACCGAACTTGAGCTGAACCAAAACCAAAGGTGCAACCGCCCCACAAGCCACATTAAGGGACGGATACACGACAACAGCAACGACAATAAATAAATGAGTAATTCCCCCACCCTAGATGGGTCCAACGTCGTGGCCTCGTGAAAAAACTCGTGCACCAAGGGTCGTCACAGTGTCTGCCCCCATTATGAGCTACAGGACAGAGGCCATGTACTGGTGCCATTTTTATGTTGTCCTTCCAGGCTTTCTGTCTGTCTAAGCAATGCCCACAGCCCACTGTTACGTGCTCTGTAAGATCTGACGGAAAGTCAGGGCAAGAGGTGTGCTTCAGTGTTGGACTGAGGACGGAAGAGATGTATTGTTTTGTGCACAAAGTTTGATTCCAGTGTGGGACTGAGGACGGAAGAGATGTATTCTTTGTGTGCACAAAGTTTGATTGCTGCTTGACGTTGTCCCTGATCTTGTGCCACATGTCGCGCAAAATATTTCGTCAGCATTTTCTTATGTTGAAAAAAAAAGAAAATAACAACAGCAAAAGAAAGAAAAGAAAAGAAAATCAACAACAGCAAAAGAAAGAAAAGAAGAAAAATCAACAACAGCAAAAGAAAGAAAAGAAAAGAAATCAACAACCGCAAAAAAAAGAAAAGAAAAGAAAATCAACAACACAAAGAAAGAAAAGAAAGAAAATCAACAACAGCAAAAAAAAAGAAAAGAAAAAAATCAACAACCAAAAGAAAGAAAAGAAAAAAAAATCAACAACAGCAAAAGAAAAAAAAGAAAGAAATCAACAACAGCAAAAGAAAGAAAGAAAGAAAAAAACGAAAAGAAAGAAAAAAAGGAAGAAAGGAAGAAACAGTATTGCTCCATTCCAACTTCACATGCAGCAAGGGAGTTACGCCTCCATTGACATTCCGGAGAACGGATATTAAGACAAAGAACAAACGAACACCCTGCAGCAAGGGAGTTACGCCTCCTTCCGGAGCCTTGCCAACGCCCCTGCCAAGGGGTTTCGCCTCCTTTACATCCGAGCACGGTATTAAGACAAAGAACAACCGCGCGCAGCAAGGGATTCGCCTCCATTGACATTCCGGAGCACGGATATTAAGACAAAGAACAAACAACACATGCAGCAAGGGAGTTACGCCTCCATTGACATTCCGGAAACACGGGTATTAAGACAAAGAACAAACGAACACATGCAGCAAGGGGGTTACGCCTCCTTGACATTCCGGAGCACGGATATTAAAACAAAGAACAACCGAACCCATGCAGCAGGGAGGTTTTCGCCTCCATTGACATTTTCCCGGGGCAAAGGATATTAAGACAAAGAACAAACCCAACACATGCAGCAAGGGAGTTACGCCTCCTTGACAATTCCGGAGCACGGATATTAAGAACAAAGACAACCGAACGCATGCAGCAAGGGAGTTACGCCTCCATTGACATTCCGGAGCAGGATATTAAGACAAAGAACACGAACACATGCAGCAAGGGAGTTAGACCTCCATGACATTCCGAGCCGGATATTAAGACAAAGAACAACGAACCAGCAGCAAGGAGGGTTTCGCCTCCATTGACATTCCGGAGCACGGATATTAAGACAAAGAACAACCGAACCATGCAGCAAGGGAGTTACGCCTCCATTGACATTCGGAGCAGGATATTTAAAACAAAGAACAACGAACACATGCAGCAAGGGAGTTACGCCTCATTGACATTCTGGAGCACGGAAAATTAAGACAAAGAACAAACCCAACACATGCAGCAAGGGAGTTACGCCTCCATTGACATTCCGGAGCACGGATATTAAGACAAGAACAACCCGAAACATGCAGCAAGGGAGTTACGCCTCCATTGACATTCCGGAGCACGGATATAAGACAAAGAACAAAAGAACACATGCGCAAGGGAGTTACGCCTCCATTGACATTCCGGAGCACGGATATTAAGACAAAGAACAAACGAACACATGCAGCAAGGGAGTTACGCCTCCATTGACATTCCGGAGCCACGGATATTAAGACAAAGAACAAACGAACACATGCAGCAAGGGAGTTACGCCTCCCCTTGAAAATTCCGGAGCACGGATATTTTTGACAAAGAACAAACCCAACAATGCAGCAAGGGGGGTTACCTCCATCGACATTCGGAGCACGGATATTAAGACAAAGAACAAAAGAACACATGCAGCAGGGAGTTACGCCCCCCATGACATTTCCGGAGCACGGATATTAAGACAAAGAAAAAACCAATGACAAAGTTGCCCAGCAAGGGAGCACGGGTATTAAGACAAAGAACAAACGAACACATGCAGCAAGGGAGTTACGCCTCCATTGACATTCGGAGCACGGATATTAGACAAAGAACAAACGAACACATGCAGCAAAGGGGGTTTCGCCTCCATTGACATCCCGGGGCAGGATATTAAGACAAAGAACAAACGAACACATGCAGCAAGGGAGAAAGGTAATTAAGACAAAAGACAAAGAAACAAAAATGCAGCAAGGGGGTACGCCTCCATGACATTCCGGGGCACGGATTTAAGAAACCAAACACAAAACAGAAAAACAAACGAAAAACGAAAGAGAACGTGTTCCCTTTTTTGAATTGGGCCGGTTTGAGAAAGCCCTTTTTGCCGGGGTTAGTCATTGCCTTTCCCGGCCGTATTGCAAGTAACGGCCTTTCAGCGCCGGATTTAGAAAGAACTTGTCCATTTTCCGGAGTACGTCTTGCATTCCGAGCGGAATTGGCCCAAAAGCCGGTTGTAGTAATCTGTGTTCCTTTCAGTTGTCTCGTGGGCTTGTAGTAATCTGTGTTCCCTTTCAGTTGTCTCGTGGTCTTGTATAATCTGTGTTCCCTTTCAGTTGTCTCGTGGTCTTGTAGTAATCTGTGTTCCCTTTCAGTTGTCTCGTGGTCTTGTAGTAATCTGTGTTCCCTTTCAGTTGTCTCGTGGTCTTGTAGTAATCTGTGTTCCCTTTCAGTTGTCTCGTGGTCTTGTAGTAATCTGTGTTCCCTTTCAGTTGTCTCGTGGTCTTGTAGTAATCTGTGTTCCCTTTCAGTTGTCTCGTGGTCTTGTAGTAATCGTGTTCCCTTTCGTTGTTCGTGGTCTTGTATAATCTGTGTTCCCTTTCAGTGTCCGGGTCTTGTAGTAATCTGTGTTCCCTTTCAGTTGTCTCGTGGTCTTGTAGTAATCTGTGTTCCCCTTTTAGTTGTCTCGTGGTCTTGTAGTAATCTGTGTTCCCTTTCAGTTGTCTCGTGGTCTTGTAGTAATCTGTGTTCCCTTTCAGTTGTCTCGGGGGTCTTGTAAATAATCTGTGTTCCCTTTCAGTTGTCTCGTGGTCTTGTAGTAATCTGTGTTCCCTTTCAGTTGTCTCGTGGTCTTGTAGTAATTGTGTTTCCCCTTTCGTTGTCTCGTGGTCTTGTAGTATCTGTGTTCCCTTTCCAGTTTTTCGTGGTCTTGTAGTAATCTGTGTTCCCCTTTTAGTTGTCTCGTGGTCTTGTAGTATCTGTGTTCCCTTTCAGTTGTCTCGTGGTCTTGTAGTAATCTGTGTTCCCTTTCAGTTGTCTCGTGGTCTTGTAGTAATCTGTGTTCCCTTTCAGTTGTCTCGTGGTCTTGTAGTAATCTGTGTTCCCTTTCAGTTGTCTCGTGGTCTTGTAGTAATCCCGTGTTCCCCTTTCAGTTGTCTCGTGGGTCTTGTAGTAATCTGTGTTCCCTTTCAGTTGTCTGTGGTCTTGTAGTAATCTGTGTTCCTTTCAGTTGTCTCGTGGTTCTTTTAGTAATCTGTGTTCCCTTTCAGTTTTCTCGTGGTCTTGTAGTAATCTGTGTCCCTTTCAGTTGTCTCGTGGTCTTGTGTAATCTGTGTTCCCTTTCAGTTGTCTCGTGGTCTTGTAGTAATCTTGTGTTCCCTTTTCAGTTTTCTCGTGGTCTTGTAGTAATCTGTGTTCCCTTTCAGTTGTCTCGTGGTCTTGTAGTAATTTTGTGTTCCCTTCAGTTGTCTCGTGGTCTTGTAGTAATCTGTGTTCCCTTTCAGTTGTCTCGTGGTCTTGCAGTAATTTTGTGTTCCCTTTCAGTTTGTCTCGTGGTCTTGTAGTAATCTGTTTCCTTTCAGTTGTCTCGTGGTCTTGAGTAAACTGTGTTCCCTTTCAGTTGTCCGTTTGTAGTACTTTCCCATTGTAAGGGTAATCTGTGTTCCCTTTCAGTTGTCTCGGGTTCTTGTAGTAATCGGTTCCCTTTCAGTTGTCTGTGTCTTGTAGTAATCTGTGTTCCCTTTCAGTTGTCTCGTGGTCTTGTTAGTAATCTGTGTTCCCTTTCAAATTGTCTCGTGGTCCCTTTTAGTAATCTGTGTTCCCTTCAGTTGTCTCTGGTCTTGTAGTAATCTGTGGGTTTCCCCTTTTAGTTGTTTGTGTGGTCTTGTAGTAATTTGTGTTCCCCTTTTAGTTGTCTCGTGGTCTTGTAGTAATCTGTGTTCCCTTTCAGTTGTCTCGTGGTCTTGTTGTAATCTGTGTTCCCTTTCAGTTGTCTCGTGGGCTTGTAGTAATCTGTGTTCCTTTCAGTTGTTCCTGCGGGGTCTGGGTTGGGAGAAAACGCCCTTTTATTTCGTCCAGTGTCCTTTTAGTTACATTCCCTTTCAGTTGTTGGGTTTTTAAATCTTTTTCCTTTTGTTTCCTTCATAACCTGTTCCTTTGTTTCTGGGGTGTAAACCCCCTTTTCCCTTCATTTGTCCTGTCTTTAGTCTTTTTGTTCCCTTTCCATGGGCTTTGTGGTCTTTATATCCGTTTTTCTTCATTTCTCCGCTAGGATCTTTTCCCTTTCCCCCGCCCAAATCTTCCCCAGTTTCCTGGCCGTTAACGGCCCACATTGTCTCGGGTCTTTCCTTGGGGAAAAACCCACCCAACCCTTCATTCCCCACCCGGACTTTCATTACCATTCGAAGGGGGAAACCTTTAAGATTTCTAAGCCTTTTTCCCCCTTTTCAGGGGTTCCAAACCAACCCCCCCCCCTTTTCCGGCTTCTTCCTTTTTTTCCCCCCCCATTCTTCCCGGGCCCAAATTAGGGAAAAACCCCTCTCCGCAAGGATTTTTAAGCCATTTCCACCGCCCCCAACCCCCAAATTTCCAACCCCCCCAAATTCCCCCACGGCTTCCCCTTTCCCCCCTCCCTTAAAACTTTTTAAGAATTTTCCCCGCCCCCAAATTTTCCCCCAAAGGTTTTTGAAGTTTTCCCCCACCCCAACATTTTTCCCCAAGGCTTTCCCAAGCCATTTCCCAAACCCCCCCCCTTTTGCAAGGGCTTCCCAACCTTTCCAACCCAAAAAAAATTCCAATCCCCAAAAATTTTCCCCCCTTTTAACTTTTTTCCCCCCCCAAAAAATTCCCTTAGTTTTTGAACCATTTCCCCTTCCCCCTTTTTCACCCAATTCCCAAAAAAACTTAATAACCCGGCCCTTTTGGTTGGGGGAAAATTCAAAATTTTAAAAAGTTTTTAAAAGGTAAACCCCTTTTAAAAAGATGCTTGGGGAAAAAAATTTTAATTTTTTTTACCCCATTTAAGTTTTACCCAAACCTCAAAAGGTAAATTTTAATTTATTCCCTTTAGAAAAAAAGGGGGGACCACCATCGAAATAAAGGGTGACCACCGTCAGAAAAAAAGGGTCCCCCATCAAAAAGGGGTGCCCCCATCAAAATAAGGGGGGCCCATTCAAAATAAGGGGGGACCACCAGAAAAAAAAAAAAGGGGGGCCCCAAAAAAAAGGGGGGAAACCCCCAAAAAAAGGTGACCCATTGAAATAAAGGTACCCCCATTAGAAATAAAGGGGGACCACTTTAGAAATAAAGGGGTGATCAATTTAAAAAGGGGAAACCCCAAAAAAAAAAAGGGGGGCCCCCAAAAAAAAGGGGGGCCAAAAAAAGGGTCACCTTCAGAAATAAAGGGTGATCAATTTAAAAAAAAACCCCCCTTCAGAAAAAAGGTACCCATTCAAAAAAAAGGGGGGGGGCCCCCGCTAAAGGGGTACCCCAAAATGGGGGAACCTTCAAAAAAAAGGAACCCCTCCTTAAAAAAAGGGGGAACCTTTTAAAAAAAGGGGTGAACCCCTTTCAGAAAAAAGGGATCCCCATTCAGAAAAAGGGTCCCTTTTAGAATAGGGGGGAAAATTCAAAAAAAGGGGCCACCTTCGAAATGGGTTTTAACAATTAAAATTTGGGAAACCCCAGAAAAAAGGGGGGGTACCTTCGGAAAAAGGGTACCCCATTCGAAAAAAAGGTGACCCCCTTAAAAAAGGGGACCCCCCTTCAGAAAAAAGGTTTTTTACCTTGTAAAGGGGGGGCACCTCTTGAGGCCCCCCCATTCAGAAAAAAGGCCCCCCTTTGGGTTTTCCCCTGGGGACTTGTAAAATTTTAAAAACCCCTTTGGGGCCCCCCCAACCCCCCCTTTTTTTTGGAATCCCCCAAAAAAACTGTATATATATATGTGTGTGTGTGTGTGATGTGTGTGTGGTGTGTTGTGTGTGTGTGTGTGTGCGGTGCCATGGGTTTGCAGCTTTCGTTCATCGCAGGGGCTGGTGTATGATGAGGAGAGACGCACAGGCAAGTCAGATCTCGAAGAGAGTGAAGACAGTGTCGGGGTTAGAGGGTCGACCAGAGAATTCTCCAACGGCCCAATTCTTCAGACCTTTCCAGTTTACTGATCACCTGCGCGTGTTCGTTGGCTCTGTCTTGTCGCTCAGGTTCTGTTAGCTTGCTATTCTTATGGAGTAAAGAGCTTGTGCATGCTCGGGCTATTCTCTCTCGCTCTCTCTCTCTTCTCTCTCTCTCGCACTCTCTCCTCACCTCTCCTCCATCTCTCACTCCTCTCCTCCTCTTATGATGTTAATATATATATAGATATTTATATATATATATATATATATATATAGATATATATATCAATATATATACCAGTATAAAACAAGGTTTTAAAATTTTAAAACCTTTGTTTTAAAACTGGTATGATATCGCTCCCTGCTTGGTTGAGCACTTTCGGCATTCTGATTCGTTTTGACTCTAATTTTATATATATATATATATATATATATCTTATATATATATATATATTTTTTTTTTTTTTTTTTTATTTTTTTTTTTTTTTTTCCATAGTTCTGTCATTATTAATATTGCAGTTTTTTAGTTGAATGTTGTAGAATAGCAAGGACAGATTGGAAGAATAGGCATGCCTAAAATCCTCTATCCTTGAGTAATAAGTTTTGAGTCTTGAGTCTTGATCTTGGAGTTCCTCTCTCTCTCTCTCTCACTCCTCCTTCTCTCATCTCTCCCTATCTCTCTCTCTCTCTCTCTCTCTGTGTGTCGCTCTTTAACTTAATGAATCACTTCACGACAGAATGAGGAACCAAAGCATCTCATACTTTAACCTTTTTCTTTGCCGTCCATCGCGTTTATACATTTTCAGCTCTGTGTGTTTTGTGTGTGTGTGTGTGTGTGTGTGTTTGTGTTGGGTGTGTGTTGTGTAAGTGCGTGTGTGTGTGTGTGTTTGTGTAAGTGCGTGTGTGTGTGTGGGTTGTGTTGTGTGTGTGTGTGTGTGTGTGTGTCTGTGTGTGAGTGTGTGGTGTAAGTGCGTGCCGGTGTGTAAGAGCATGCTGCGTGCGTGCGTGTGTGTGTGTGTTGTGTGTGTGGTGTGGGTGAGTGGTGTGGGTTGTGTGTGTTGTGTGTGTTTGTGGTGTGTTGCATATTGTTAACTATGGTTATAGGCGACATTATGATCTGCATATGACCCATTCGATGTGAGTAATTTACAATGCTTTTGACTGGTTATTTTCGTTTACATGTTTTTTAATGTTTGTTGTTAACAATTTCTTAAAAGGGAAAAAAATTCCAACATGTGTAGACCATAACTTTTTTTTCAGAAAAGAAGGCATTATGAAAAATGTTGCATTCGTTCCATGAATTCTTTATAGAATCATAAGTTGGTGTGTGTATGTGTGTGTGCATGCGTATGCGTGTGCGTGCATTCATGCATGTGCGCGCATGCGTGCACATATGGTTGTGAGAGGCGCGCCTGCATGCACATGTACGTGAGCATGCCTGCCTGTTTGTGTGTGTGTGTATGGTGTGTGTGTGGTGTGTGTGTCTCTGTGTGTGAGTATGTTGTGTGTGTGTCATGTGTGTAAGTGTGGTGTGGTTGTGTGTGTGTGTGTGTGTGTGGTGTGTGTGTGTGTGTGTGTGTGTGGGTGTGTGTGTGTGTGTGTGTGTGTGTGTGTGTGTGTGTGTTGTGTGTGTGTGTGTATGGGTGGGTGTGTGTGAATGTGTGAGTGTGTTTGTAATGGTGTGTGTGGGTGGGTGTGTTGTGTGTGTGGTGTGTGTGGTGTGGTGTGTGTGTATGTGTGTTGTGGTGTGTGTGTTTGGTGAGTGTGTGTTGTGTGTGTAATGTGGGTGTGGGTGTGTGTTGTGTTGTTGTGTGTTGTGTGTGTGTGTGTGGATGCGTGTGTGTATGTAAGTGTGGGTGTGTGTGTGTGTGGTGTGTGTGTGTTGTGTGTGTGTGTGTGTGTGTGTGTGCAGATCTCCAATGATCACTACCCACAGATCTGGAGAGAGGCTGGGCCACTTTTCCTGATTGATGTGAGTTTTTTTTCTTGTTTTTCAATTTTCCTTCCTCCCCCTCCTTTCGTAATTCTGCTACACAAAAATATTAAGTACACACAAACATACTCCCCACGGTGAGCAGCCAGAATATTATACTGTACATATATGCGGCCTATAAAATGGCCAAGGCCAAAATGCCCGGTATAAGAAAGTCCTCGGCGTTCTTGACCATCCCCCCCCCCCCCCCCACCCCACCCCCTCGCCGGGAGGTTGAAGCAGACCAGGCATATTTCATACCGGGTATAATTCGGCGTAGGGCCTTTTTTTTTTTTTTTTAGACCCCGAATCTTACATCGAAAAGCATTAAATTTTGAAGCTCTATAAGAAATGCGATCAATGCTGCCTTCGCTCTATACAGCATGTTTGTTATTAAACCACCTAGCCAAAGAAGAATATGGATTATTTTTTTTCGGATTATACCCCACTCAATAGCGCGTATAGGCGCCTATACCCTTCCTCACACCACACACTAACCACGCACACACGCCACGCACGCACGCAACGCACAGCCCGCACGCACACACCACGCAACGCACAGGCACGCACACACGACAACACACACACACACACACATACACACACACACACAACACACACACCACACACACACACACACACACACACACACACACACACACCATCATCCTTGCTAATATCTTAATTTGGTTGATTTAGACCGGGAAAGATTGCACCGTTACGCTACTATAAAACATGATGTTTTTGACTTACTTGCTGTTCATTCACCAAGAACTATGGTGTATTTTTGGCAATGAGTGATGTGGAAAAGGGAAGGCAACACAGTGTTCGCCCGTCCACAAATTCCGTGGCTCCTCAGAAGGTTGGACTGTCCTTTTTTTGTTCTTCACTTTGGCCACAATAGCAGTATCTTCCTTCTTCGTCCTTACTCTTGTGCAGGCGATTAAAAATAGAAAGAAAAATTTTCTTCATCATTCCCTTCTTTCTGTACTGTTTCTCCAATTCATCTCCACGGTAATGTCTGCTCGTTTTCAAAATATTCTCTCTCTCTTCTGTCTCTCTCTCCCTCTCTCTGTCGCGCGCGCATGCGAGCGTGTGTGTGAATGTGCGTATGGCGGGGGGGGGGGGGGGGGGGTGCTTCGAGATGGAACATGATGCCTTATATTTCAGGTGATTTTTCTTTTGAAATGATACTTTTTTTTAACAACGAAGGGCCGTCGTTGAACTAAAAATAAAGCAAAAGGTTGTGGTTTGCATTGGAAAAATACAGTCGGATGATAATTGAATGAAATTACTTCGGCGCCAGCTCATTTCACTTCAAATAAAACCGTAAAAAAAGAACAGAAGCAAAAATAATAAAGTAAGAGTTAAAAAAAGAAAACAAAGAAAAAAGAAAACCTCCGTTTCAGATAATCTTGCTCCGTATGAACGTGCCAAGAATGCACATAGAAAAACTAAGTTTGGAATTAAGAAGGAGGACTCGGATTGTTTGGCTGTTTTAAACCAGGTGCTTTCCGTCCGCAGGCCCGCATTCATCGGGATAAGTTTCTTGTAAAGACCTCATAAACACGTGAAATGGAGCATATTGTTTTGACTTGTACAAGAGGAAAATTTAAACCTCATAAAACATGAAATGGCCATATTGTTTTGACTTTACATAGGAAATTAGACCTCATAAACAAGTGGAATGGAGCATATTGTTTTGACTTTAGTGAGAAATAGACCTCATAAAAGATGTAACATGGAGCATATTGTTTTGACTTGACATGATGAAATTAGACGCTCATAAACAAGTGAATGGAGCATATTGGTATTTGACTTTACATGAGGAAAATTTAAACCTCATAAACAAGTGAAACGGAGCATATGTTTTGACTTTACATGAGAAAATTATTCTCATAGAGATTGAAATGGAGCAATATTGTGTTGACTTACATGAGGAAAATAGACCTCATAAAATGTAAAATGGAGCATATTGTTTTGACTTTCACATAGCAAAATCTAGACCTATAACAAGTGAAATGGAGCATATGTTTTGGACTTTACTGAGGAAAATATTAGCATAGAATTGAAATGGACATAGGGTTTTTGACTTTACATGAGGAAATTATACCTCATAAGATGTAAAATGGAGCATATTTTTGACTTTAACATGAGTGAAAAATTAGACCTCATAAACAAGTGAAATGGAGCATATTGTTTGGACTTTATATAGGAAAATTAGAACCTCATTAAACATGTTAAATGGAGCATATTGGTTTTTGGACTTTATATGGGCAAATTAGACCTCATAAAACAATTGAAATGAGCATAATGTTTTTGACTGTATATAGGAAAATAGAGCTCATAAACAAGTGAATGGAGCATAATTGTTTGGACTTTACATGAAGAATCTACGGCAAATATATACAAAAACAGGAGCATAATAGAAAAGTCCGATTTTTATAGGTGCTATGCCACACAACAAATCACTGTAATCAGACATCTTTGAAACTTCGTTTTTAACAGGATCGTATATCTTACGATTTGCAAAGGAGCATGCAGTCCCATCTAAATAGAATTACATATTAACAAAATCAAAACTGCTTAAATAGTAGGTGCAGCATCCCCAGAAATCTACATTTTTAGTATTGAGTATTCATAGCAAACTGGTAAAGACGACACCACCAAACACAGAATGAGACACCACCACTACGAAATAATCAGAAACAACCGGAACCACAGCTCTGATAACCACATATGCACA
>CM031599.1:100679307-100701807 GCA_018398815.1 Conus ventricosus
CCCTTGGGATAGCCTGACAGTACTAATAGTAAATCCCCCGCTTGGGATAGCCCTGACAGTACTAATAGTAAAATACCCCCGCTTGGGATAGCCCTGACAGTACTAATAGTAAATTACCTCCTCTTGGGATAGCCCTGACAGTACTTATAGTAATATACCCCCGCTTGGGAAAGCCCTGACAGTACTAATAACCCCGCTTGGGATAGCCCTGACAGTACCAATAGTAAAATACCCCCGGTTTCGATACCCCTGACAGTACCCGTAATAGTAAAAGACCCGCTTGGGATAGCCCTGACAGTACTATAGTAAAATACCCCTGCTTGGGATAGCCCTGACAGTACTAATAGTAAAATACCTCCGCTTGGGATAGCCCTGACAGTACTAATAGTAAAATACCTCCGCTTGGGATAGCCCCCCCCGGGGGTTGCGACCTTGTCGTGGTCGGAGGCTTGCGTGGTCCAGTGATCCCTTAGGCTTTGCTGGCGGGGCGTCAATACTTGAAGATGGGTGGTTTTCTAAACTGCTTCTAGGCCTGAGAGGGGGCAGATGCTGTCTGGCCTAAGCATAACGTGGTAAGGAGTTGATGCCCCTGGTAGGGCTTCCCATGTCAGATAGGCAAAGGGGTGAGGATCCTGACTAAGAGTAACCCGCCTTTCTCCTTTCTTGTTTTCTGCCTTTATTTGGCCCTTTTCTATCTTCGTCTCCCCTTCAAGTCTTCTTTTTCACTCCTTTTCTCTCTGTGGTCTCCTTAAGATCCGCCGTGGTTTGCCGTGCGGTGCGACCTGTGTCGGAGGGGAATGAGGTCCTGGTGATGAGGGCCAGTGCTTGAGGAGGCCTGTGCTCCCAACACATCACTTTGGCTCGGACCTCTCCTAGACAGGGAGTACACTTTGGCCCGGTTGTACTAATCGGCTCCCTTCTTGGGGCTGGGTCAAGACAAGCAGTTCCCCTGCTGGCCATGTGAACCCCTGCAGTGCTCAGCTCTCTGTCCCCGGGAGTTGAGCATGATCAGGGGGGATAGGGTTAGTTGCTTCTGTTTGTCGTATGTCTCTCCCAAAGCCTGGAAGGGGTCAAGACATTGGTTTCTTGGCCCTGGTCCCTTAGTTGGACTCCAAGGTGGGTGGGTAAGGGAGGGATGAAACACAATGAACTTAATATGGCCTTTTAAAAAAATATCCCCCCAAAAGGGAAGAGGAAGGCAGCATCCCCTATTTCAGGGAACGTTATTCTGACAGCGATTCTGACACGGAGGTACGACAGAACAGGTTTCGGGCTTCCTGGCTCGTGGTGGAAGGGACGGAGCAGGAAAGACCCCTTTCAGCTCTGAGCCCCTTTGCTATTCAAAAGGGCTTTCAAGGCTTAGCAGGTGACCCTCAGTCCGTCAAAAGGTTGAGGAATGGATCGTTTCTAGTTCATGTCGATCAAGAAAACAATCTGAACAGCTGTTGAGGGCAACAAAATTAGTGGATAGGGAGATCAGGGTGACTCCCCATAAACAGTTAAATTCATCAAAAGGTGTGATTCGCTGCAGAGATCTAAGGGGTGTCTCAGAGGCAGAAATAAAAACGGAACTGGCGTCCAGGGTGTGACGGAGGTGCGCAGGGTGACAGTCAAGAAAGGTGCAGAGAGTGGCCACCAACACCCTCTTTCTGACCTTCTGCAACCCGTGCTGCCTCCGGTCATCAAAGTTGGCTACCTAAACGTCCGTGTTCAGCTGTATGTCCCGTCCCCGTTGAGATGCTTCAGGTGCCAGAGGTTTGGACTTGTCAGAGACCCTGTTCTGGCAGGAGGTGTGCGGTGTTTGCTGCAAGGCAATCCATGATGGGCCGTGCAAAGATCCGGCACATTGTGCTAACTGCGGTGGCGATCATCCTCTTCAAGAAACTGTCCTCTTTGGATTCAGGAATCCACCATTCAACGAATAAAAACAGAAAAGATCTTTTTTGAAGCCCGCAAGCAGGTTGGGGCAGTCAGACGCCCACAGCATCTTCATATGCTTCGGCCGTAAAGACGATTCCCACTCGGTCAGTCTGCTGTCAGACTGATGAATTTATTTTTTCCAAAACACTGCAAGGAAGAACTGTCAACTCTGGTGGAAGCAGGTCCACCACCTCCCAACCCACAGTGAATGCCCCTGGTGGAGGCAAAAAATCCGCCACCCCTCAGACTGCCCAGCAGTCTACAACATCTGCTGCTGGGCAGATTAAAAAGCCAGCAGTCCCGCCTCGAACTCCTCTGTCCAATGCCCGTGCGGGCAAGGGAGTTCAACCCAGTGTGGAGATGGTGGAGTTGAGGAAGAAACCTCCACCATCTCCCAAATCCAGACCTCCACCATCTCCAAACTCCAGGCCTTGTCCCTGCGGGTAAGTCTGCCAGCAGGTCCAAAGACCAACACAGTCCCGTAAAACTAAGCTATAAATTCACTCCATTAGAAGCGGACGTTGAAGAGGAGATGACCTGAATTCTCTCCTTTTCGCTTCTGCACCATGGATAGTACAATATTCCATTGGAATATCCGTGGATTACATTCCAACTTTGAGGAGCTGCAGCTTCTGTGTCAGTCTCTAAAACCTTCCGTCGTGGCTCTTCAAGAAACTCAAATTCAAAGCCAGAAGACCTTTACTCTTTCTGGCTTTAATATTCTTTCAAAAACCTGCACAACCATCCACGTTGGGACTGTCGGGCGGTGTTGCCCTTCTCCTACACAAAACTTTGCTGTATAGTCCTGTCGCTCTGTCTACCTCCCTTCAGGCTGTGGCTGCGAGAGTCACTCTCCACAAGACTGTGACAATCTGTTCCCTTTATCTTCCACCTTCGTCCCGGTTTGTCGTCAGGACCTTGTCAGTCTGATAAGAGAACTTCCTCGACCTTTTTGCTGTTGGGTGACTTTAACGGTCACAATCCTCTTTGGGGTAGTGTCAGTACATCATCCAGAGGTCTGCTAATTGAGGATGTCCTTTCGGATTTAGATTTGTGTTGTCTGAACGACGGATCTGCAACTTACCTCCACTCTTCCACAGGTTCACTTTCGTGTTAGATTTGTCGGTTTGTGACCCCTCGCTGGTCCTGGACTATGATTGGTCTGTCCATGACGATCTGCACGGAAGTGACCATTTCCCTGTTTGTTTACAACCCGTAATAACTGAACAAGTCTGTCTCTCCACATCTAAATTATAAGAAAGCAAACTGGGATCTCTTTGCACCACTATTTCAAAAGAATTCCAGGACACTGATTTTCTTCAAGACCGGACCCAGCTGAATCTCTGACAAACACTATGATCAAATGTGCTAAAGCCTGTATTCCAGTGTCTTCCGATAAACTTCAAATGCCAAAAACACCCTGGTTCGATTCAGAATGCCAACAAATTTTCCAAAGTTCGGAACGGGCTCAGCGTCAGGTATACCAACGACCTTCGGGTCCACGCTCGAGCCCATCAGAAACTCCGAGCTAAATCAAGACACACTTTTAAAATCAGTAAACGTCGGTCCTGGAGAAGCTTCTGCTCCAGGCTGACATCAAAAATTCCAAGAAAAAAGTGTGGAACATCATTAAGAAAATCAAAGGAAGAACACCTGTCCCACTGAACCATCTCAAGTTTTCGGATTCTTTAATAACAGAAGAAAGCAGTTGCTAATCTGCTTGCTTCAACCATTGAAAGGAATTCCTCCTCTTCTATAAATCAGCCACTTTTGTCAAAACCAAAGCCCTAAAAGAAAAATCACCCTGCAACTTTTCGTCCGACAAAATGGAAGACTATATAATCTTCCTTTCACGTTAAACGAGCTGAAATCTGCCTTACTTTCTTGCAACGATTCCTCTCCAGGTATAGATGAAATCCATTATCAACTGTTGAAACATCTTCCGCAAATAGGTCTGAACACCCTGTTACAGGTATACAACCATGTGTGGACTACAGGTTGCTTTCCGCCCTCTTGGCGAAAAGCCCTTATTCCCATCCCCAAACCTGGAAAAGATCTTTCTAATCCATCAAACTACCGTCCCATAGCTTTGACCAGCTGTGTCTGTAAATTGGAGAAAATGGTCAATGCTAGGCTCATGTGGAAACTGGAAACCGATGGCCTTTTGGCGAAGAACAGTGTGGTTTCCGCAAACATCGGACTACTGTTGACCATTTGATTCGTCTGGAATCTACACTTCGGAACGCCTTTCTGAACAAACGGCATGCAGTGGCAATTTTCTTTGACTTGGAGAAGGGCCCACGATACCACCTGGAAGTCGGGGATACTTCATGATCTCCACGATCTGGGTTTTCGAGGGCATCTTCCGCTTTTTATTCAAATTTTTTGGCAGAACGACAGTTTCAGGGCCGGGTTGGCACCACTCTCTCTGATGTCCACGAGCAGGAGTTGGGTGTTCCACAGGGGAGCATACTGTCTCCTGCCCTCTTTAGCATCAAGATTAATAACATTGTTCAATCAGTTCAGCGGGGTTCAGACTGCTCATTGTTTGTGGGTGATTCGCTGTCTACGCAACTGGAAGCCTGTACCCGAGTGTCCAGCGCAGGCTCCAGCTTTGCGTAGATAAAATCCATCGGTGGGCTGATGAAAACGGTTTCACTTTTTCTGCTACAAAACGCAGTGTATCCACTTCCATAATTTCCGTCAGTTTTTTCCAGATCCTGAAATTCAAGTAGGGAAATCTCCCATTCCAGCTGTTAAAGAGGCCAAATTTCTGGGAGTCATTTTTGACCAAAAACTTAACTTTCTCAGCCATATTAAAAACCTCAAAACTGCTTGCCAGAAAGCACTGAATATTCTGCGGGTCGTAGCGCACACCGACTGGGGCGCTGATAAGAAAACTTTGTTGCACCTCTACAGAGCCCTGGTCCGATCCAAACTGGACTACGGTTGTGCTGTGTTACGGCTCCGCAAGATCATCTTAAGTCAAACTTTTGGACCCTATCCACCATCAAGGGTTCGTCTGTCTTGGAGCGTTCCGCACCACCCCTGTGTACAGCCTGTACGCAGAGGCGGGTAAACCTTCACTGTCCAACCGCAGTCCGAAACTGTCTTTGAATTATTATATCCGACTGTTCTCAGAACCGCAGAATCTGCCTATGACTGTGTCTTTGACCCTCCGTTCCAAAGTAAGTTTGAAAACAACCCGAAATGTATTCCGCCGTTTGGTCTTCGTATGCGGCCTCACGTGCGGAATGCAGGTCTAGACCTAGGAGTTGTGTCCGATTTTCCAAGTTTCCGGATCAACCTCCGTGGACCTTTTTCACACCCGAGATTCGTTTCGATCTTTCAGCTTTTCGTAAAGAGTCTACCAGCTCTGGCGTACAAGGCGTTGTATGCCGAGCTCTGTTCGAAATTCCCATCCTATCAAAAAGTTTTCACTGACGGTTCCAAGTCTGAAGATGGAGTGGCCTGTGCAGCCTACTGCCCTGGGGCTCCTTCTCAGATACT
The DNA here is from genome assembly GCA_018398815.1 of Conus ventricosus. NCBI lineage: Eukaryota > Metazoa > Mollusca > Gastropoda > Neogastropoda > Conidae > Conus > Conus ventricosus. Next base: position 100,684,738 of record CM031599.1, read on the forward strand.
GTTGGAACTATCATTCGTGCTTCTGTCTATTTGCTGAACTTACTGCTCTGGTACTGGCTTTGAAGATAATTTCACATTCTTCGAAGAGGGATTTTCTGGTTCTGTCGGACTCGCTGTCAGCTTTGGAGGCCATAGCTGGCCCCAACCTTCAGCATCCAGAACTTTAATTTTTTTGGAACTTTTAGCAAGTGAAGGCGGACGGTTACAACATTACTCTTGCTTGGGTTCCTGGTCATGTTGGCATCGGGGGGAACGAAAGGGTTGATCGTTTAGCCAAAAAACGCCAAAAGGGGGGAAAAAAAGTCCAACATTTATACCCCGCCCAATGGAAACCGAAATTAAAACAATTATGTAGAGACCTCGGGCGGAGGATTGAACCACAGCAAAAAAAAACTCTTTCTGATCCGTCCAAACCTTTAAAGGGATTTCCTCCCTCTACGTCGGACGAAAGAGGAAAGGGGTTCTGACCGGCTCACACCGGCCCATTCGTATTTTACCCAGGCTTCCCTTTTTAAAGAGGAAAAGTCCGTGGTCATTCCAGTCATGCGCCACTCACAAGAAACATGTTCTTTTAGAGTTTTGGGATTGCACGTGTGGACAAACATTTTAAGCGGAGTCCTGAAGACCTGCGGATCCTTGAGTTTTTGGAGAGATTAACATTTTTCATCTGATTTAAAATTTTATGGCGAAAAATTTTTAACAAAGTTTCGGTGCTTTGTAAAAGGTCTTTAACAGATGTGTGAAAGTTGGTTTTTTTTTTTAGATGGTGATTTTGATTTTAAAAGTGGTTTACAGCCCCGATGTGCCCTTTGCGGTCGGCGGGCTTAAGCAAATTTTTTCTTTTTTACCGCTTGGGATACCCTGCTGTATAATAGTAAAAACCCCCGTTGGGAAACCCCGACGTACTAATAGTAAAATACCTCCGCTTGGGGTAGCCCTACGTACTAATAGTAAAAAAACCCCCCCTTGGGTAGCCCGACAGTACAATATTAAATACCTCCCCTTTTGGGAAACCTTGACAGTACTAAAGTAAAAAACCTCCGCTTGGAAAACCCGCATACAAAAAGAAAAAAACCCCCGGGGGGGGATAGCCCGACAGCTAAAGTAAAATACCTCCCCTGGGGTATTCCCGACAGTACAATATAAAAAAACACCCCTTGGGATAGCCCTGACGGTACTAATTTAAAAAAAACCCCGGGTTTGGGAAAACCCGACAGTACCCTAATAGTAAAAAAAAACCCCCGTTGGGTTGCCAAAAGTACTAAAGTAAAAAACCCCTGCTTTATGCCCGACAGTACTAACGTAAAATACCCCCGCTTGGATAGCCCTGACAGTATAAAAAAAATACCCCCGTTTTGGGTTTTGCCCCGACACATTCTAATAGTAAAATACCCCCGCTTGGGATAGCCTGACAGTACTAATAGTAAAATACCCCCGCTTGGGAAGCCCTGATAGTACTAATAGTAAAATACCCCCGCTTGGATAGCCCTGACAGTATAATAGTAAAATACCCCCGGTTGGGATAGCCCTGACAGTACTAATAGTAAAATACCCCGCTTGGGATAGCCCTGACAGTACCCGAAATAGTAAAATACCCCCGCTTGGGATAGTCCTGACAGTACTCCTAGTAGTAAAACACCCCTGCTTCAATAGCCCTGACAGTACTAATAGTAAAATACCCCGCTTGGGATAGTCCTGACAGTACCAATAGTAAAATACCCCCGCTTGGGATAGCCTGACAGTACTAATAGTAAAATACCCCCGCTTGCGATAGCCCTGACAGTACTAATAGTAAATTACCTCCGCTTGTGATAGCCCTGACAGTACTAATAGTAAAATACCCCCGCTTGGGATAGCCCTGACAGTACTCCTAATAGTAAAATACCCTGGGTTGGGAAAGCCCTGACAGTACTAATGGTAAAATACCCCCGCTTGGGATAGCCCTGACGGTACTAATATTTAAAATACCTCGCTTGGGATAGTCCTGACAGTACTAATAGTAAAATACCCCGCTTGGGATAGCCCTGACAGTACCAATAGTAAAATACCCCCGCTTGGGATAGCCCTGACAGTACCAATAGTAAAATACCCCTGTTTGGATAGCCCTGACAGTACCCGTAATAGTAAAATACCCCCGCTTGGGATAGTCCTGACAGTACTCCTAATAGTAAAATACCCCTGCTTGGATAGCCCCGACAGTACTTATAGTAAAATGCCCCCGCTTGGGATAGTCCTGACAGTACTCCTAATAGTAAAATACCCCCGGTTGGGATAGTCCTGACAGTACTCCTAATAGTAAAATCCCCCCGCTTGGGATAGCCCTGACAGTACTAATAGTAAAATACCCCCGGTTGGGATAGCCCTGACAGTACTCCTAATAGTAAAATACCCCGCTTGGGATAGCCCTGACAGTACTAATAGTAAAATACCCCCGCTTGGGATAGCCCTGACAGTACTAATAGTAAAATATCAGCGCTTGGAATGGCCCTGACAGTAAGGGAAAGTCATTGTCTAATGATGAATCTCGGCTGTTTGTGATATAGTAAAAGGTGTTTTAGATACGAATTCTTCTGAGAGAGGATTTACCATTTTCTTTCATTAATTCTTGAGAAATATCCCTTTCTCTGTTTTGAATGTAATGTTTCCAGCTAAAATTTTGTTTTTTAATTATAGAACGCATTGAATTGCTCACAATGACATCTTTTGGCGTGAAGGAATGACAAAATGGTTGATAGTTTTCAATGTAGAAGACTGCCACAGGTTGACATTGGCGTGACAGAATGGCAAAATAATTGAATAGCTTTGAATGGATAGACTAAAACAGGTTGACATTGGCGTGACAGAATGGCAAAATAATTGAATAGCTTTGAATGGATAAGACTAAAACAGGTTGTCACTGGGACAGTTTGTGGCTTAATTTATTCATTACATTCTGAGCTTGTATTTCACAAATGGATTTTATTCACTTAATTTGTTTTTACTCCTTTTTTGCCTCCTTGTGTGTGAAATAAATTTCGACATGCCGAAGGTGTTCACCTGAAGGGAGGAGAAGTGGTTCCGTTGCAATGTTTATGATTTTCATGTGATTGAAGCTTTAGAGCATAAATATATTTTCAAATATCAGATAAGTTCAAGGTACCTTGCTCGTACATCTTTTGGTCCGTTTTCCTGTCGCTCTTGTCACGTGCTCCATAAAGATATTTTCGAGAGTTTTTCAATAAAATGTCAGAAGGATCTGGCCGTAAAATTCATAAGGTGTATTGATTTAGACAACACAAGAAATTTCAGAACAGCCACAGCCCACACTTTGTCGTGCGTCTTTGAGACCAGATTTTATACCCGCATTGCAGCGTCTGCGAACTTTTGATTGTAATTACAGGTTTCGCAATGATTTGAGATCCTGAGTAAAAACCCCCAAAGTCATGCATTTGGGCAGATGTCATACCATTTGCACTCTGGGGCCGTGCATCTAGTATGAAGCTTTAAAACTTTGCTCACCAGAGTGCTTGTTTCATCACAATTTACACAGAGACTTGACGTTTACTCTGCCTAGAAACAGTATTGACCGTTTGAGTGAAGTTGCGTCACGAATAGTCACTACCTGTGAATCGCCTGCAAACTTTTATACTATCTGTTCTGCGCCGTTTTATCTCGACCCGGTATTTTGTCTTCTCCAATCATTATAGCTAATATCGGGACAAACGAAAACGAACGGGAGAAGAAAGAGAAGGCCTGGCGCGCTGTTTCAGATGGGAAAATCCCCCCCCCCCAAAAAAAAAAAAGAAAAAAAAAAAGAAATTGAGGACTCAATTTTTTTAATTTCAAAACATCAGCATATGCCTGAAGACTAAAATAATCACATCGCCATTCATTATTCATGTCCCCGTCATGGTAAAAGTCATTTTTTGTGTCATCAGGACAAGAAACTGACATGGGATCAGAGAAAATGGAGACCAGGTCACGTAAAATTTGGGAGTACGCGGTTTTTTTTTTTAGGGAAAGTCCCTCGTCAGGGGATGCTCTTTACAGACGCCGCCGCCCTCGCTGCCCACACCAATGAAGCGCTACCACGGCCGTCACCTCTTCGCTGAGCCGCACCGAGTTGGGCCTCACATCAGCTTGAAGAAAACAAACATCATGGGCCAAGACGTCATCAGCACCCCGCATCTCCGTCGGTGATCACACCCTCGAAGTGGTCGACGACTTCACTTAGCTGAGCTCCCATCTCACAAGGCAGCAACAGTGATGGCCCATCTAGCGAAAGAGGAAGAGAGTCTGGGACAACACCATGCTAACGCCAAACAATAAGATGAAAGTTGCCAAGCCTGCGTGTGAGCAGTCTTCTCTATAGAAGTGAAGCATGGCCCTGTCCTCGAGACAAGAACGCAGACTGAACGCCTTCCACCTGCGCTGCCTCAGAAGACCCCTGGGGATCACTTGGCAGGACCACACCACCAACAAGGACGTCCTGGCCCAGCAAGGGATGCCTAGCATGTTCGCCATGCTGACAGAGACGCGTGCGCTGGCTTGGCTACGTCAGCCGCACGGACGACGGTCGCATCCCAAAGGACATGCTGTGCGGCGAGCTGGCTGCAGGCCACCACAACCCACAGGACGGCCCGCCCAACGCTACAAGGAAAGTTATGCAAGCGTGACCCGAGGGCAGGCAGCCTCGACCCAGCAGACCTGGAGACAGCAGCTTCAGGGCCGGGGCAGCTGGCGGTTCCACCATCAAGGCCGGTACCAAGCAAGCGGGACCAGAGGAGAGAGGCCTAGTGGGAAAAACGGAGGCAGCAGATGGCAAAAGAACTGTGTCGGCACCAACATACACTCGTGACGGAGACTTCACCTGCGCAACTGCAACAGAGTCTGCTGCCCAGGAATCGGACGCTTCAGCCACAGCGGGCACTGCAACTCCACAACTGACTGATCCACGGCGCAACACAATTGTCTCTTGAGACAAAACGGATGCCATCATCAAGAAACTTTTTTTTTTTTTTACCTGGGCAGCATATTTGTTCTACTTTCTCTTCTGTTTTCTGCATCCTCTCCCTTTGCATTACTTTCACATCACGGGGGTTAAACGTTGTCTCCTTTTATATGATTTCGTACCCTTCGAAATGGATTGACTGACACCGTCTTTTAAACAGGGTTGCGTCCCTTTTTTTTTTTAAAAGGGGTTTTTGTTGTTCTTTCATGGGATTGTCTTCTAATGGCCCCAAACTGTGTGTTCTCCCTTGACGATTTTTTAGCAGCGTCGTGCCTGTTCATTTACCTTCTAAGTTTACAGATGTTCCCCTTTCCCCCGTGTTCGGTGCCTTCTTTTCCCTTTGGACGAGCGTCTTCTCTGTTCAGAGATCGTGGGTTTCTTGCCATGGTTTTTAGCCTTATCTTAATCCAAAAAGTTTAAGGGCGTTTTGCCAGAATTAGTATCTTTCCCACGTTTAAATCCCTTGTATTTTTTTTACCCCATGTTTAGGGTCGTCTTCTCTACAGAGTTGAAGTCTACTCCCCCAAAGGGTTTTGGAGTATTCTTCACTCATATTTTTCCACGATTGGGCGCCTTCCTTCATGGTTTAAAATCTTGTCATTCCCAGGGTTTAGAGGGGTGTTTTTTCCCCACGTGTTTTAAAGTCTGTTTTTCCCAGGATGAAGTGTCCTTTCATATGATCATCATGGCAGCTCTGGTTTCCTGTGTTAGTTTTCTGTTGATCAAGGGTGCAGAACGGGCGGCACCAGGGGGATTGGTTCAGGAAAGGCAAATATTCACTCCAGTCATGTAGCAGTCTGATGCCCTTTGGAGTCTGGAACGTGGGCGCATGTTTTTCAGATCTTTGGGGCTGAGCTGCAGAGCTGGTGAGGGAAGTCTTGATCCTGTCCTGAAGATTTCCTTGTGATCACCTGGTACCTCCTGTGTGAGCATCCCTTCTTCCTCAGAAAGCCTGACGTAGTGATCAGTCAACATGTAGATCCTTTCACAAAGAAAAAATTTTTCTCGTTCACAGGGCTTAGCGTCTGTTCCTTAGCGCTGAGGGTCTTCTTTCCTAGGCTCTTTTTTCTCGGGTTTCAGTGTATTCTTGCTTTTTGTTTCGGTGTGTTCTTTTTTAAAGGGTTTCGTGTATTGTTTTGAGCGTCGGTGTACAACTTTACAGAAATTGTTGTTTAATGACTTGTGTTGTCAAGATGTGAACTGAACCTAGTTTTTTGTGTGTGGCAGAATCGGTGTGCTAGAAGATCATTGAACAACGGACCAGAGAAAAACTACCCCACCTACACGGCCATAAAAAACCCAAAAAAGGTTACTTCGGACAACTGGCATTTTTTAAATTTTTTCTATCTGTTTCTTCTCTGGGACTCTGTCTTGTTTCTTTAATTTTATTTTTTCACCTTATATTCTTATTCCCTACTATCGTCTTGTATTTCTGTCCATTCAGCTGTCTTTACACTATTTCAGTTTTCTTCCCTCATGGGAAAAGGTGATGATGGACAAATCGATGGAATGGTGTGTGCGTCTGACGGAGGTTGTGGAGGGCCCGGTTAGTGTGCAGTTTGTTTTTCATTTTAAGGGGAGGGGGTAAAGGGAGGGTAGCCAATCAATGTTTTGTCTTCTATATTGAAATGTTTAACTTTTTTGTTTTACCTTTCTTACGACTTAACAGTAGTCGGGTTTTTAAATTTTTTTTGATGAAATTTTGATGAAAACCAAACCAGTGTTTGAGGAATTGTGTATGATGGTGTTTCTTGGGGGGTTGGAATACACAGACGAATAAACTCTTTCAGATCCGTCCAAACTAAAGGAGTTCCTCTCATTTACGTCTGGTGGTCGCAAAGAAGAAACGGTTCTATGCCGGTTGTCTCCCGGCCATTCGTAATTTTACTCATTCCTACCTTTTAATGAGTGAAGAAGCTCCGTGGTGCATTCCATGTCATGCGCCACTCATAAGAAACGTTCTTCTAGAGTGTTGGGACTTGGATGATGTGAGACACAAACATTTTACAGTAGATCCCATGAAAACCTTGTTCAGAGATGTTCCGTCTGACGCGATCTTTGAGTTTCTTGAAAGAGATTTACATTTTTCATCGGATCTGAGATTTTACAGTGGAAAGATTTTTAACAAAAATGTAGGATGGGTTTTTAGATGTATTTTAAAGAATTGTGTGAATGAATGACTTGTGAGTTGATTTTAACGTGGTGACAGCCCTGATGTGGCCCTTTGGGGTCGACTGGGCCATAAGCAACATTACTTACTTTACCCCCCCCCTCTCTCTCTCTCTCTCTCTCTCTCTCTCTCTCCCCTCTCTCTCTCTCTCTGTATGCCTTTGGTACGCTGTTGCAAATATTACAGCAACATACTATATTGTGAAGAGTACATACGCAATTTTTTGTTTGTATTGGTGTTTGGCTATATGTTCTTAGAAATTAAGTACGCGTGTGACTGTTCGCATGTTGAGGCATTGTGTGTGTGTGTGTGTGCGCGCGCGCGCCTGTGCACACGTTGTATTTGGGTGGGGGTGGATCTTTAACTGTTCTACACCTGGAAATTCTGTGCTTGTAATTAACTCTTTTCTGTGTTTCTCTGTGACTGTTTTTACTTGTTCCTGTAATTGTGTTTTTACATTTTTTCTTATTCCTTACTATTGCCCATTGGTTTTCTGTCTTTCTGGTCCATTCACCTGTCTTAACACTTCATCTTTTCTTCCCTCATGGAAATGGTGGAGAATAGGTTGGAATGGTGTGTCTGAGGGAGGTGTGTGGAGGCCTGGTGTGTGTGCAGTTTTTTCGCTTAGTTCTTATTTTTGGGGTGGGGGAAGGGGCAAACGGAGTACTGCTGATCAATATTTTGAAATGGTATCTTTGATATGTGTTTGCTGAATTTTGTTTTACATTTTGAGTGTGCTGTATCCCAACGAGGTTGTATTTACTTGATGAAATTTTGTTTGAAAAACCAATCCATGGATTTGGGGATTATACTATGATGGTGTTATTGCTATCACTGACATTGTATTTTATTTCTTGGACCGTCTTTAGTGACAGTGTCAGTATCGTGTTATTACATTATCGATTAATCTAGTGTCGCGCTGCTGCTTCCCAATCTTTGCTATGGACTAACAATGGTACGTGGTGTAAACTATACTGCTAACTTACCACATTATTGTGAAGAGTAATTACGATTTTTTTACCATTCTGTTTTTGGACGATGTGTTTGCAAACTCTGTGTTATGAATGTGCTTTGCTTTGGTTTTGTGTATGTACTTGTGACTGCAACGTGTTGTAGGAGGCAATTATCTGTGTGTGTGTGTGTGTGTGTGTGTGTGGTGTGGATGTGTGATGTGTTCGGCTGCGCCCACGCGTTTGTATGTGGTGTGTGGTGTGGTCGTCTTTTCTACACCACCTGGAAATTCTATGCTTGTAATTTCCTCTTTGCTGTGCTTCTCTGTGACTCGGCCTTTTCTCTGCTTCATGTAAATTTATTTTCTCTTTTCATTCCTCATTCCTTACTATTGTCATTGTTTGATTGCCCTTTCTGGTCCTTTCAGCTGTTTCACACTTGTTCATCTTTTCTTACCTCATGGATTTGGTGTGTTGATTTATTGACTAAATCGGTTGGAATGGTGTGTGACGAGAGGTGGTGGAGGACTGGTTTGTGTGCAGTTTGTTTTGCTTTCTATATTAGGGGGGGGGTGGGGGGGGGGGGGGTTTAAGGAGAGGGTCAACTGATCAATATTTTTGTTTACTGTATTGATCGTGAGGTTTTTTTTTTACCTTTCTTTTGACTTGCAGCTATTCTTTGTTGTATTTCTCGTGATGAAATGTTGATGGATAATATAACTAACCTATGCTTGGGAGAATGTGTATTGGTGGTGTTATTACTTTTCACTGTAATGGTGTATTATTTCTTGCCATCTTAGTGCCTGTCACAGTGTTGTACTTTATGATAATAAAATGCGTCATGCTGCTGACAATCTTTGCACCTGGTGGCCGTGTGGTTTGGTTTTACTATTTTTGAAAGGGCGTGGGGTAGGGGGGCGGTTGAGGATTAGCGTTCTTATTTTGTCATACTTTTTTGAAATGTTTCTGGATGTCTGTGTGTTGGTGAATTTTTTTTTTTTTTAAATTTATTTTGCGCGTGGTATACATTGTTGTATTTCACTTGGTGAAATTGTTGATGAAAAAAACCATGCTTTGGGGAATACGTATTCTTATTTTTGACAACTTGACTGCAAAATAGTGTTATACTTTAATTCAATTAATATGCGTCATGCTGCGTCCAGTTTTTCAATGGCTACTGTGGTTCGATGTTGGCAAAATTATTACTGACGATTACATAGTGTGAAGAGTTCCATAAGCAACTTTTTTTTGTCTGTGTGGGCCCCTGTTGTTTGGCTTATGGTTCTTAGAGAATTAACGCTTTGTGTTGGTTTTGTGTGTGTACATGTAACTTTTCATGTGTAGGATTGGATGTGTGTTTGGACACCACCTGTTTGTTTCTGGTGGGGGTGGGGGGCGTTTTGTTTTTCTCTTCATACTCATGTAGTTTCTGTGCTTGTAATTATAAATCGTTTCTGTGTATCTGCTCTTATGTGTTGCCGTTTAATTTAATTTCTTCATTTTTTTTCTCATTGCTTTCTATCGTTCATTGGTTTTCCTCCGTTCTTGTCCTTTAAGCGTCTCACACTTTTTCATCTTTTCTTAACTCATTAGAATTGAGGGTGGTGGAGAAATCGGTTGGAATGGTGTTGTGTGTCCGAGAGGTGGTGGTGGCTTGGTGAGAGTGCTGTTTGTTTGCCTTATTGTTTTTTTTTTGGAGGGGGGGCGGGGGGGGGGGGGGGGGTAACGAGGGACATTTTTGTCTTCTACATAGCATATTTACTCTCTCTATCTCTCTCTCTCTCACTCTCTCTCTCTCTGCTTGTGAATTTTGTTTGATTTACCTTTATTTTGAATTGCAGTATCCAGTGTTGTATTTCACTTGATCAACTTTGAAAACCATAAATGTGTGGGATGTGTTTATTACTATCCTGAATTGTGGTATTCTTATTCTTGAAATTCTTTTCTGCAGATAGTTTTTACTTTATACAATTGAATGCACGCAGTCATGATGTCCTATCTTTGCAATGGCCCTACCTTGTTTGGTAAGCTGTTGCAAACTATTTACAGGGCACATACCTATTGTGAATGAGCACATACGCAATTTTTGTTTGTTGGTGTGTTTCGGGCAATGTGTTAGATATTAAATTTTGGGTTGGTTTTGTATGGTCGTTCTTGTGATGTTAGCACTTGTGTACATGTATATGTGCTGCTGGCATTTTGTGCCGTGTGTGCGTGGCCCGCGCACCTGCGACATGTTTGTATTGGCGTGGGGGGGGGGGGGTCTCTTCAATGTTCTAACAATGGAAATTCTGTGCTTGTGCTTCTCTTGTGACTGTGGCCTGTTACATGTAGTTTATATTTTACGTTTTCTCGTTCCTTACGATCGTCCAATTGGTTTCCTGCCATTCTGGTTCAATTCATGCTGTCTTAACTTTTCATCATTCTTTATTATCTAGGCGGAATGAGTGGATGATGGACAATCGGTTGGAATGCGTGTGTATTGAGAGTTGTGTGGAAGGCCGGGGTGAGAGTTGTTTTGTTTTCTATATGAAATGTGTTGGAATCTCCTTTTTTACCTTTATCACAACTACAGTATGCTCCGCTATTGGGGCACCACTCGGTTTTACTCGGACTCCGTTTATAAACGAAATAGAAATTCTTTTCCGGCCGAGGGCCTTCTTTAACATGACTAAAAAATCATCGGTTATAGCGGCCCAGCGGTTATACCGGGACTCCGGTTTTTACCGGACACAGTTTTTCCCGTCCCTTGGATCCCTTTTCTTATGATTTACGGGAGGCGCGGTTGTGCGGACACCGGTTATACCGCGCCTCTATTCGGTCGCCCCCCATGGGCGGGCCTTCTCGTGGCGGGGGTGTTTTAGACAACTGTGCCCACCCCTTTTTCTTGTTCTTTCCATAATGTTCTGCCTACTCATGTCTTTCGCTATCTCTTTTCTCCCTAAAGTCTCCCCACATCATCTGCAGCTCTATGTCGTCTTGTTTCTTCCTTCACGGTTCTTCAGTCTGTTCTTTATCATCTATTGTTAAGTCTTCCTTTCAAATGCTTCTTTTTCTGAGACTTTCGGAGTGGGGGCCCTAAGTCACTCGAGTTTAAGGTGACTGACACTCGCCGAGAGAGGTATGGCTCTGCGATAGTGAGTCGCTACAGCAGTCCTGTCTGGTTTTGTCGGGACGATTCAGGCAGATGGACGCCCTTTGTGTTCATCCCCTCTTGTCCTTCGTAGGGCCATCCATTGTCCTTTTCCTTCTGCACGAGCAGCTCTCCTAGGGTGATGTTCAATTTCTGACCCATTGAGCTACCGCCTTGAGCAATCAAAGTCATTCAAACGACAGATGGTTGAGAAAGAGGAATTCAGTTTCAGATGAAGAGATACGAGGAAGTGGCAAGAGAAAAGGTATCCAAAACACATGGCCAGCTTCCTATTAGTGGAAGAATGAGATCCAAAAGAAATTCCATTGCTAGGATTTCTCCGTTCCGCCCATTTGTTAAGTGGTTTGAGGGGTGTTCATCACAGGATTCAAAATGATAAAACGACTAAGATCTGGTAGTTACCTTGTTAACTTGCTACGGAAACGGCAGTCACGATTGCTGCTGAAAAGAGATGGTTCTCACATTCATGCAGACCACAGTAAGGTTTTATTCACCATATCTCAACTACTCGAAAGGGGTTATTGATGTGCTCGACTTGGCTGGAGTTGCTGAACAGAAATACGGACTGGATGGAAAGTCAGGTGTTCTACTGGTCAATAGAGTGATAAATATCCTAATAGGAAATGACTTGATTGAACTAAACACGCTTATTCTTGACTTTCGCTATGCCAATCTCCCCAGAGTTTATCAAAATGGGTTATGTCGAGTGAAAGTAGCCTTTTGTACCATCTACCTTTGCGGTTGTTTACAAGTGTCAACGCTTTGGCATTCCAGTTCGAGCTTGTTCGGGGTCAAGGAGATCTGTCGTGATTGTGGTCAGAAGAGCATGATGGGTCTTGTACAGATAGCTGTATCTGTGTCAATTGTAATGGTGTCATTCAGCAAATTCTAACAAGTTGTACAGTGTGAAAAAGAATGCGAGATTCAGAAAGTAAGATTGAGAGGTATTGTTCCTTTCCTGAGGATGATGGTTAGTGGATCGGCCAGGACTCCTTAGCGGTGCTAATTATGCACAGAAGGTGGTTATACGATTCTTCGATCCAAGTCATCAGGTGATGATTTCGGGGAGAAGCTCCATTCAATTGCTGTAGAGAAGAAAATTGACACAGAATTGTTGTCATCGGTTTTGGATCGGCTCACCATACTTTGTAAAATCAGTTGTGGTTTTGTCTCAGAAATACAATAGTTGTTTCGTCCAGCAATGTACAACAGGCTCTTTCAGCCCTGCTGGTGAGGGAGAAGGTATTTCAGTTGTTCAATGGGCTGGTGCGATCAGAGGTCTGGGGTTGAAGGATCGGATAGATAGAGACGTCCCCTCGCCTCACAGACCATTAACAGCTGTTTCGAGATGGGCACGTTGTGAGGAGCAATCGTTCCTTTTCGGACTCCCAGACTCCTGGAGGGTAAATCATCGAAGTCAGGTATTTGGGGCAGCAGTTTCAGTCCAGTAATGAGCAAAAATTCCAGAACATGGGAACAAGCAAAATTAGAAATTTATATGGCCTGATCGGCTTCTGATTTCCTTGTCTTGAAGAAATTCGTTTTAGTTCTTTGGTGGTACAAGGGGATTGTTTCTGGAGAAGAGGATGATATATTTTTTATCAACCCATATTGGACATAATCCAGATCGGATCATATGTGGTGTTAAGCATAATTGTCGAGACCGTGAGCTATTATTGACAGAGTATAGGATCTTCGGTAAATTGCTCTTCAGGAAACCCTTTTAACTGCATGTTAGAAGCATGAGATTCTGGTTTCTCTTGTTTTCTAAAGCCAGATTCATGCAGGATTTTTCATGAGAGCGTTTCTCTTTACATACATAATTCGGGTTTACTCATACAGAAATTCCACTTCAGACGGATGATGCGTGGAGTGGCAGCTCGAATCTCCGTTAAAACACGGTTGTCTTCGATTTGTTGTCTGTATTTATCTCATCTTCTGTGATTGCGAAGAGTCAGTGGTTGGTTTAATTTCTCAGCTCCCTATGACCATTTCTTGTATTTGGGTGACTTGATTGGTCATTCTCCTCAGGGGGAAGTAACGCACAAAATTCTCAGTAGGGAATAAAGTCTTGAAGATTTTTATATCGGTTCATTGATCTCTGTCTTTTGATTCTGGCCTCACCAGACACATTTGTTATCCCTTCAGGGTTCTTTGACTCACTTGGAAATTGTCCATTTGTGACCCTTCATTTTTTTTGGACTTAGATTGGGCAGTACATACGGACCTAAGAGGGTGTTGGTTCTTTCCAGTTTTTATTTATTTCTACGAAGCAAATGACAGGAGTCCCCCGGGTAAACATTGAATGACTCGCCTCTGCAGGATTGTTCTTATCAGCACTAACAAATGTTATAGTTGACTGCCTATGAATCTGTGGCAGAGTTATGTTGATCTGTTTTACAGTCTCACTAAAGTGATTAAGTAGAGAGTGATAATGGACTGCTTTTCCCAAGTCTCGGGGAGTATACCAATGATGTTATGACCCCTTGGCTAGGATAAGTGTGCAATAGTTTGAAGGGTAAGAGATAAGGTGTCTTCAATGATTTTTGGCTTTGTTTCTATGGTGGGGAACAAAGTTAAACTTCTGGCGTGTAGGGATTAGTGTCGGTTTACTTTTAAAAACTAGAATGAAGGAATCTTGGAAAACTTTTGGTTTCAAAGCTGTCACTATAAGGTCAAGTCAGGATAGTTTGGTAAATAATTCAGTAAAATTAAGGGAAAAGTCGGCATGTACATCAGTTTAAATTGTTTGCAAGTATATGATCGATTTTTAATGATAAAAAGGATGGTTGCTTAACGGCCTAGTTAGCTGCTACGATTCATACAAATCGCTTACAGGGTTCAGTATTGCAGGTATTCCAGCGTATCTCATCCAAGATAATGAAGTGTCAAAATCTTGTTCCTTCGAGCCGATAGTTCTGAGGATTACACTGCGTTTTCAGCATGGATGGAGTTAACGGACCGCACATTTGAAAGCCAACAACTAGCCTCCTGGACCAGTGACATTCATTATCTATTTATTCAACATTTGCAGCTGAGGGTTTTATAAAGATGTTGTTGTCTCTGTTTAATCAGGTTGGGTGTCCACAGGGTATTTTCCAACCTTCTTGGAAAGAGGCGTTTGTTTCCATATTCATATAACCAGGAAAGATCATTCGGGATCCTAACAATTCGTTTCCTATAGCTCTCACTTGTTGCTGATGTAAAACTATGGAGTGAATGGTATATTTCTCGATTGTAATGGCAGTTAGAATGTCTGGGGGCATTAGATGTTTCACAGGTGATTTCCGGAAACAAACCGCTGTACTATGATCATCTGGTTCGTTATGAGTCTTTTATCAGGAATGCTTTGATCAATGGAGTACACTGTCTGTTTCTATTCTTTTTGATTTAAGAAAAACGCTTATGGACACAACATGGAGGCATGGAATTCTTCAGGACTTGAAGCACCTTGATTTCCTAAGGTATTTTTCCAATGTTTATTTGCTATTTTTTTGTCTCAACAGGCATTTCAGTGTTAGACTTCAATTCGACCTTTTCAGCATCCTCTTTGTGCAGGAGATGGGTGTCCCTCAGGGTAGCAATTCCTTCTCCACTTTGTTCAAATATGAAGATTAATAACATCGTCCAGTCAGTAACAGTCTGGATTCGATAAGTCATTATTGTTGATGCCTTTCTCCATCACTCCTGCCCAAGGGGAAATTTGGATGCAGCTGTGCGTCAGCTTCCCCAAATTGTGTGTTAATCGTGTTCAGCAGTGGGTTACGGATAAAATGATTTAAGTTTTCAGCTACTAAGACAGAGTGTATTCATTTCCTTAGGAAAAAGATATCGGTCTTAGAACCAGCTATCAGTCCAATGAGTCCCGGTAATTAAGTTTCCATACAAGTGTAATTTTGGGGTTATTTTTGATAATAAGCTTTCTTTTTTGCCATCACATTAAGTACATTAAATAATCATGCCAGTTAACGGTTTGATTGTTTTGAAGGTTATTTAGTCACACTGATTGGGGTGCAGACACATTGCGATACTTTGTTGGCGATTGTATCGAGCGTTGGTGAGACAAGCTGTTTATGGTGTGTAGGTATATGGTTCTGCACGAATGTTTACCTCAAAGCTCTTGATCCTGTCCAATATTCAAGGATGCGGATTGCTATGGGAGCACTTCGCCACATCTCCAAAAAAAGTTTGTATGCTGAATCGGGTGAACACCCTCTGGAAGCTAAAGGTGGTTGCGTCTTTCCATGATATTACTACCTGAAATTGAGGGATTTCCTAGAAAAACCTGCCTATGATATTGTCATGACCCGCCTTTTAGAGCCAAATTATGACTTTAAAGCAAATGAGATGCCTACAATTGGGTATTCGTATTTGCCCCATTTCGGGGAGATGGCATTGACATTGATTGATGTTGTTGAGGTCATTACAGACTGATTTACCTCCTTGGAAAAGTCGCCAATCCAGAGATTATTTTTATTTAACTCAATTTCGAAAGGAGGTTACCACGAGTGTGGCATTTAAACATCGTTATCCTTGGGCAATGTGAACTTTATAAAGTTTTTTCAGTTTTTTACTGTTGGTTCTAAGAAATGGTGATGTGTGGATGCAGCTGCCATTGTGCGGTGATAACGATTTCAGGAGCCTACTTTGTTAATGATTGACGCGGGTTGGTCTTCAGTTTTCACTGCTGAACTGAGGCTTTTAATTCTGGCCCTCTGTGACAGGTGTCCAGATCAGATTCAGAATGATTTCGTTTTTTATCGGATTCATTGTCGTCATTGTCGGCTTTGTCGACAGAGAAGTATCACAATCAGTATAGCGGATATTCATGATCTTCATACTCAGGCTTGTCTCTTGGGATAGCAATTATAGTTTTCTTGTGGGTCCGTCACATGGGAATCTATGGTATTCAGTGGTGGGACAAAGCAGCCAAACAAGGCTCTCCGGTGCAAGTTCTTTCCAGGAGGCCTATGCTGTTTGTTACTCACTCTGATCTACGTCATAAATCCATGTTTGTTTTGTCGTGAAACTGTGGCCCAGAGTGAATGCGTGTAATCATAATTCTTATTAAATTGTTTAAAAATTTGCCCAGGATTTAACCAATTCCTTTCCCAATCGGTGGTACGGTAACCCAGTAAAGAGGAAATCGATTTTGTCACGGTTAATATTGGGCACAGCTAATAAAGCACAGTTGGATTTTCCAGAAGGAAGACCCCCCATGTGTGTGTTTGCGTTGACAGCTTGCTCAGTGTTTTTCATTTTTTGAAGAATTGCTGTTTGATGTGTTTCAGAGAGAAAGTTCTTTTCCACCAGTGATTTATCGGTTCTTTTTCGTGAGATTTCAGTGGATCTTGATTTTTTCTTTTTTGAAAGAGGTAACTATGTTTATAAAAGATAGGGTTTTTTTATAATGTATAAGGTTGTCGAAGGTTGAAAGATTAATTGTGCTTTTGTCCCTCATAAATTTAAGTGAAGTGTTTATACTAGTGTGAGTATTTGTATCAAGAGACTTCAGATATGATAGCTGAGGTCCGATTTGCGCTCCTAGTAGTCCGCTGGACCCTATAAACACTAAAACTAATAACTAACTATTCCGGTCATGTTTTTCTTGTCCCACCTCCGGCAATATAACGGACGCGCGCGTGTGCGATCCAGGCACAACACGACTGACTGAATGAATCTAAGAGAAACGATGGACATAATTCTAGGAAAATTGCTTGGCGTTAGCTTCAGGTCAAGTTCGGTATTGGTTTATTAGCCAAGAAACGTTTCGTCACAATTATAGCGTTTTACCATGGTTTGAAGG
>CM031599.1:100706807-100726807 GCA_018398815.1 Conus ventricosus
AAAGAAAGATGAACACGCAAGACATCCACACACGCACACACACGCGCGCGCACACACACACACGCACACACACACACGCACGCACACAAACATCTGAAAGTTTCTAGTTGGATCTGTCTCGGGCAGAAAAAGAAAAACGGAGGAGAATTAAAAAAAACAACCCAACCTTCTCTCCATGTTCAGTTGAGCATGTGTTCACCCGTGCAAGGAGACAAAGAAAAAGAAAAACGTGGGTGTCGACATAGGATTCCCATTGAAGTATTGCATCGACGACCTGCCAACTGTTGATCGATCCACTATCGTTCATTACAAAAAGCCGACACACATACTCTCTTAATATTCGCCGTTTCACGCACACGCGCGCGCGCGCGCACACACACACATGCACACGGTCAAACTCGGGTGAACACGCGCACACAAATACACGCTCCCCACCCCCAACATGCTCGATTGCCCACAGCTATGCGCACGCGCACACGCACACGCACACACACACACACACACACACTATATCCGACTTGGCGATAAGCGACTTCGACTGTTCGTTTATTTCATCCCTCGAACAAGACAGAAGAGTATGATGTGCCGTGTAGTGGAACAGTATTTTTACAAAACATGCGCACTGTCAACTCTCACTCTTTTCATTCCGCACAATCCGCTGACTGTCAAACGTTGAACGTTTCTTTCCTTGTCTGCAATGGCAAGCAATGACTATGTAAGAACTGGAGTTCAAGTCACATGGCAAGCAATGACTGTAAGAATTGGACTTCAAGTCACATGGCAAGCAATGACTATGTAAGAATTGGACTTCAAGTCACATGGCAAGCAATGACTATGTAAGAATTGGACTTCAAGTCACAGGTTGTGTGCAATGGCAAGCAATGACTATGTAAGAATTGGACTTCAAGTCACAGGGCAAGCAATGACTATGTAAGAACTGGACTTCAAGTCACAGGTTGTGTGCAATGGCAAGCAATGACTATGTAAGAACTGGACTTCCAAGTCACAGGTTGTGTGCAATGGCAAGCAATGGCTATGTAAGAACTGGACTTCAAGTCACAGGTTGAGTGCAATGGCAAGCAATGGCTATGTAGAACTGGACTTCAAGTCACAGGTTGTGTTTAAGGTCTTGACGTTATTTCACGCAACGTTTCCAGACATGCCATTACGTGGTGTGTCATTTCGTTACACGTAACGATAGGTCATGAAGTCATCGAGCGTCAAGGTAAACGTTAAGATATCACCATGGCAACAGTCATCTCGTTGCCGTGTTTCTCACCCGACCTTTGGCATCAACATATGACTGCACTTATACTTGACGTCAGTGTAGTATGAAACGACATCAACTCTAAACCACATCGACTGAACAGTATGACCTGAAATCTGGACTAGTGATGCACAAATCAAAATCGAGTCTACGAGTTGAATCATTTTGTGACTCGCTCTGTATGCAGGAAAAGAATTGTTTCTATGAGAAAGCAGGTCCAAAATGTGTAACATTTGAAAACGATGGACACATCACGATAGCAGTACAACATGACCACTTTCTGTAAAATTACAGCCCTGGTGTGGCCCTTTGCGGTCGGCTGGGCTATAAGCAACATTATCTTATCTCTTCTGTAAAATTAAACCAACAGAATTATTCATTTACATATGACACTGAGGATCTGCAGAATATCATTTTATTACCTCCTCATCTCTGTACACATCGATACGGACCACTGTCTTCATTGGGACATCACAGTTTAAGCCATACAATTAGGTGTGTGCGCGTACGTGCATGCATATTTACAGCCAAAAAGTATTCACATTTAAAGATAAGGTGTTCATATTTTTCCGCGTATACAATTGACATTATCAACCTGAATACTCTACTCTGTTTGAATAGTAATGTGTGTCTAAGGGTGCTTGCGTTTCTGGTACAAGTAGTTAAACAATCCTACTGCAAACTTCGTCCCTGTGCGATTCTAGCTGGAATAAAAAGACTAAAAAGGGTCTGCGGTTATAGGAGAGCACGTACAGCTGGAAGACAGACTAAAAAGGGTTTGCGGTTAATAGGAGAGCACGTACAGCTGGAAAACAGACTACAATGAACCAGTGGGGCCAGTTTGAAGAAGTTATGGTGAAATATTATAGCAGAATGTGATAACGCTTTGGAAGAGGATACGCAAAGCTAAACAGGCTAAAATGGACCAGTCTTGTAAAGGAGAGCATGTGCAGGTGACAAACTAAAATCCAGTGTTGCCAATACGTCCGTGGAAAGCTATTTAAAAAACTAAAAGGCCCCTGAAAAAACAACAAAAAAAACCCCCCCCCCCCCCCAAAAAAAAAAAAAAAAAAAAAAAAAAAAAAAAAAAACAAAAGGACGCATTTCAGAGAAGGAACGTAAAGCAAAAAGACTAAAACAGATCAGGGGGGGCAGAGAATTCTAGGAGGGAAAAAAGGGCACATTCAACCAATCGGTGTTGCAGAAGAAAGCATGGAAACTGAGACGAACTGAGAATGGCCATGTTGTACAAGTAGGTACGGACAGCTGAAAAATACGCACATGTTCTAAACTGGCAGTATGTAAGAGTATCACGGGCAGCTGAAAATACGCACATGTTTTAAACTGGCCTGTTTTAAAGTAGGTCACGGGTTTGGGGGGGGAGTAAAACAAGCTGAAAAAACCACATGTTCTAAACTGGCCATGTTTTACAAGTAGGTCACGGACACTGAAAAATCCCCAAAGTTCTAAAAAGGCCCGTGTTGTACGTAGGGCACGGACAAAATGAAAAATCGCACAGTTCTAAACTGGGGCCGTGTTGTACAGGAGGTCACGGGCAGCTGAAAAAATACCACAGTTCAAACGGCCATTTTTGTACAGAGTGGTCACGGGCGCTGAAAAATACCAATTTTTCTAA
This sequence comes from Conus ventricosus, assembly GCA_018398815.1. Taxonomy (NCBI): domain Eukaryota; kingdom Metazoa; phylum Mollusca; class Gastropoda; order Neogastropoda; family Conidae; genus Conus; species Conus ventricosus. The sequence continues at coordinate 100,709,711 of CM031599.1, forward strand.
ACGGGGGAGTGTTTTTACAGATAGCACGGAAAGCTGAAAAATACCACATTTTTTAAACGGCCTTTTGTACAATTTTGGTCACGGAAAGCGAAAAAACCACATGTTCAAAAATGGCCCGTGTTTTTACGAGTAAAGTCACGGAAATGAAAAATACCACATGCTAAAACTGGCCGTGTTGTACAAAAGGGGCCCCGAAAGCTGAAAAAAAAGCCATGTTCTAAAATGGCCAGTGTGTACAGAGTAGGGCACGGACGGAAAAAAAAACGCCAGTTCAAACTGGCCCTTTTTACAGAGTAGTTTACGGAAAGCTGAAAAAAACGCAATGTTCTAAACGGCCGTGTTTACGAGTGGGCACGGAAAGCTGAAAAAATAGCCCCATTTCTAACTGGCCATGTGTACAGAGTAGGTCACGGAAAGCTGAAAAAATACGCACATGTTCTAAAATGGCCGTGTTGACAGAGAAAAACACGGAAGCTGAAAAAATACGACAGTTTTTAACTGGCCAGTGTTGTAAGGTAGGTCACGGACGCGAAAAAAATACGAAATTTCTAAATGGCCTGTTGTCAAGTGGTTTCACGGACGCTAAAAAAAATCGCCATTTCAAAACGGGCCCGTTTTACAGAGTAGGTCACGGAAAGCTGAAAAAATACCCCCGTTCTAAACTGCCATTTTTTGTACGGAGGCAGGGAAAGCGAAAAAATCCCCCTTTTCTAAATGGCCATGTTGTCGGAAAGTCACGGACACTGAAAATACGCAAGTTCTAAACGGGGCCAGGGTTGCACAGGTAAGTCACGACAGCTGAAAAAATACGCACAGTTTTAAACGGCCAGTGTTGTCGGGTAAGTCACGGACGCTAAAAAAACAAATTTTTCAAAACGGCTAATGTATAGAAAGTACGGACAGCAAAAATACCCATGTTCTAAACTGCCAGTTTTGTACGAGTAAGTCACGGACAGTGAAAAAAGTACATTTTTAAAAACTGGCGGTGTTAACAGAGAAAGTCAGGGAAAAGCTGAAAAATAGGGCACAGTTCAAAAACTGGCCGTGTTGTCGTAAGTCAGGGAAAAGCGAAAAATACCACATTTTCTAAACGGCGGGTTTTTTAACAGAGAAAGCGCGGAAGCGAAAAAAAACCACATTTTCTAAACTGGCTGGGTTTACAGATAAGTCCGGAAAGCTGAAAATCGAACATGTTCTAAATGGCCAGTGTTGACGATAATCACGGAAACGAAAAAATCGCCCCTTTTCTAAAGGGCCATTTTATAGAGCAGTGCGAGAAAAAACGCAAAGCAGGAAAGAAGTAAAATTCCAAAAATGGGCCAATCGCAAAGAACCCGTGGTAAAGTGGGAAAAAAAAAAACGAAAGAATGAAAAAAAACGAACAGACTAAACTGGACCACACTGCAGAGAAGTTTGCTCATAGCTAGGAAAAAAAGGACGTAAATGGACCAGTGTTGTAGAGGAGTGCAAGGTAAATGGACCAGTGTTGCAGAGGAGTGCAAGGTAAATGGACCAGTGTTGCAGAGGAGTGCAAGGTAAATGGACCAGTGTTGTAGAGGAGTGCAAGGTAAATGGACCAGTGTTGCAGAGGAGTGCAAGGTAAATGGACCAGTGTTGCAGAGGAGTGCAAGGTAAATGGACCAGTGTTGCAGAGGAGTGCAAGGTAAATGGACCAGTGTTGTAGAGGAGTGCAAGGTAAATGGACCAGTGTTGTAGAGGAGTGCAAGGTAAATGGACCAGTGTTGTAGAGGAGTGCAAGGTAAATGGACCAGTGTTGTAGAGGAGTGCAAGGTAAATGGACCAGTGTTTGTAGAGGAGTGCAAGGTAAATGGACCAGTGTTGTAGAGGAGTGCAAGGACAGCCGGGAAAAGGGAGCGTGGCAGCCTGGTGACTACGGCTTGGCCATAATCATTGTGATCTGTTTGGAAATACCGCCACTGGCCGCCAATTTCTCCAGTGTCCTTGTATTGCAACAGTTCCACTTGCCACATTTCATATCATCCTTCCTCGTTGTATGATCGGATTTCGTCCCCCCGCCTCCTTTCTACACCCCCCCCCCTCTCCCACACACACACAACTGACGCATCTGCACACACTCCCTTCTCTTGACGTCAAATCCTATCAACGAGACAAGGTTCACCAGGGCAAATACAAAATTGTCTCCCCCACGTCGTGTACAAGCTTTCTCATCAGGTTGTTTCCCTTTAGCCGTCTCTCGGACCCAGTTTTGGCTGTCGTTGCACGTTCAGTACGCTGTAAAGCCACTGCCCTGTGTTGTGGCGCGGTGCTAAGATCAATATACACTCCCATTGTGGGATGTCCGTTGGAGTGGATGATGTTGATAGCATTGAGAGGATTTGGCCTGACGGGTTGATGGTTGCCTTTCTTCCCCAAGCTGGAAACCAGATAACTTGATCTGTTTCACCTGCTCCAGGAAAATGATGTTCATCATCGCCATGATAATGTACACACCTCCATCTGTTTCTTTTTCCATGAGTTTTACGTACACATTGAATTATTTAGGATGCACGTCCTCTCTCCTTACATCTCTCTCTATCTGTCTCCCCCCCCCCCCCCCCCCCCCCCCCCCCCCCCCCCCCCCTTCTATCTTTCCCTCTCTGTCTTCTTGTCTGGTCACAAAATCAGAGTTGACAACCCAGTATTTTGTAATCTTCATCAACTCCTTCCCCTTCCGCCACTCCCACTCCTTCCCACCCCCTCCTCCCCTCCACTCCAACAAAACAAATTCATCATTATCATGGACGATAGATGAGTTTTTTTTTCTCGTCAGAAGCAAGTTGGTATTAAAGAGAGAGAGAGAGAGGCATACTGTTCCACTGATACTTTTTCAATCTGCAACTCAAATTTCAACTTTCCAGAACTTGTACTCAAACCCTTTAGTTTATATTTTATTCCTCGGAACATAATAATTTTACTCCAATTTTCTCTCTCTCCACATATTTCTCTTCATGCTGGCCCACATGTATATGAGTGTGTAGCCCTGTCTTGGAAAAAAAGATGGACAGGGCCGAGATGAAGCCAGGGTGGTGGAATCGATCTGAAAGGGGGGCAGTTGAGCTGTCGGTGTCAGTCTGTGAAGGAACAGGCCCAGACACTTTATTGGCCATCACTTGTGTCAGGGCGGGAGGAATCCCACACACTGGCCGTGCCTCCGCTCTCCTCATACACAAGTCACAATCTCTCTCCGGTTTCCTAATAAGATTCCAGTTCAAAGGGGTTTCAGTCTGTGTTGTGTCATGTCTTTCACGTGTCGGTGGGGGTGTCATTGAAGGTTTCATCTTCATTGCTGGTAGCAGCTGCTGCCAAAGTGTGTGCGTGTGTGCAGGCGCGCGCGCGCGCGCGCGCGCGTGTGTGTGTGTGTGTGTGTGTGTGAGTGTGCATGCACTCGCTTAAGAGAGAGAGAGAGAGAGAGAGAGAGAGAGAGAGAGAGTGTGTGTGTGTGTGTGTGTGCCTGTATTAATCACGAGATAACCTTGTTGAGCCGAATCTATTAAGAATGTGTGAACAATGTTCTTATCTCTAAAGCAACTGAAACAGACTTGAAGACGTAAAGTTGTATCTATTTTGTTTTGCCCTCAACTTACAGACATTACGATTTTGACCAGACGTTTTTAGCGGCTGATACACACAGTTCAGGTGGGGCACATTGTTCATAGTACTGCACAAGACTTTCAAAGGACGCAGTCGATTAATCCCTTCCTCCTCTCCACCCAAACACACCATCCCCTACGTACGTACCTACTCCTTTCCGCTTCCTACACAAGCCCATTGCCCAGGGCGCAAATTGAGGTGCTCTGCCCTCATTTCTTCCTCAGAGCACGCACGTCACTGTAATGATATTGCTGGACCTTCCATAGACGGAAGAGATCCGAGACTGTACGTGTATCGGCCTAACGATTCCCCTATCCGCCGTCGTGCCAATGTGTTGGGATGCTGGAGGGTAGAAGCGGGCTATTGTCGTAATGGTCTAAGAAATGAGATAGTTTTCTCTCTACTACCTACCACCTACATCCCCTTCCGACCCCCTCACCCATGCCCTCAAACCCCCCGTCAGTACCTACACCCTCTTTCTCCTGGCTTTACAAGCCTCCTTTCCTGCATACATCCTAGCCTTCACCATGCGATCTGAAGTCTTTTACTAGCAACAGCACACCCCTTCCATACGCCGTGACAAACCTCTCTTCCTTCCTACTACCACTCCTTACACATGCCATGAGAAACCTCTCTTCCTTCCTACCACCACTCCTTACACATGTCAATGACAAACCTCTCTTCCTTCCTACCACCACTCCTTACACATGTCATGACAAACCTCTCTTCCTACCACCACTCACTTACACATGTCATGACAAACCTCTCTTCCTACCACCACTCCTTACACATGCCATGACAAACCTCTCTTCCTTCCTACTACCACTCCTTACACATGCCATGACAAACCTCTCTTCCTACCACCACTCCTTACACATGCCATGACAAACCTCTCTTCCTTCCTACTACCACTCCATACACATGCCATGACAAACCTCTCGTCCTTCTACCACCACTCCTTACACATGTCATGACAGACCTCTCTTCCTACCACCACTCCTTACACATGCCATGACAAACCTCTCGTCCTTCCTACCACCACTCCTTACACATGTCATGACAAACCTCTCTTCCTACCACCACATCCTTACACATGCCATGACAAACCTCTCTTCCTTCCTACTACCACTCCTTACACATGCCATGACAAACTCTCTTCCTACCACGACTCCTCACACATGCCATGACAAACCTCTCTTCCTTCCTACTACCACTCCTTACACATGCCATGACAAACCTCTCGTCCTTCCTACCACCACTCCTTACACATGTCATGACAAACCTCTCTTCCTACCGCCACTCCTTACACATGCCATGACAAACCTCTCGTCCTTCCTACCACCACTCCTTACACATGTCATGACAAACCTCTCTTCCTACCACCACTCCTTACACATGCCATGACAAACCTCTCTTCCTTCCTACTACCACTCCTTACACATGCCATGACAAACCTCTCGTCCTTCCTACCACCACTCCTTACACATGTCATGACAAACCTCTCTTCCTACCACCACTCCTTACACATGCCATGACAAACCTCTCGTCCTTCCCTACCACCACTCCTTACACATGTCATGACAAACCTCTCTTCCTACCACCACTCCTTATACATGCCATGACAAACCTCTCTTCCTTCCTACTACCACTCCTTACACATGCCATGACAAACCTCTCTTCCTACCACCACTCCTCACACATGCCATGACAAACCTCTCTTCCTTCCTACCACCACACCTTACACATGCCATGACAAACCTCTCTTCCTTCCTACTACCACTCCTTACACATGCCATGACAAACATCTCTTCCTTCCTACCACCACTCCTTACACATGTCATGACAAACCTCTCTTCCTTCCTACTACCACTCCTTACACATGCCATGACAAACCTCTCTTCCTACCACCACTCCTCACACATGCCATGACAAACCTCTCTTCCTTCCTACTACCACTCCTTACACATGCCATGACAAACATCTCTTCCTTCCTACCACCACACCTTACACATGCCATGACAAACCTCTCTTCCTTCCTACTACCACTCCTTACACATGCCATGACAAACATCTCTTCCTTCCTACCACCACTCCTTACACATGTCATGACAAACCTCTCTTCCTTCCTACCACCACTCCTTACACATGCCATGACAAACCTCTCTTACTACCACCACTCCTTACACATGCCATGACAAACCTCTCTTCCTTCCTACCACCACTCCTTACACATGCCATAGCAAAGTTGTATTCCTACCTATACAGACCCTACTACATGTCAAATGAATTTTTCTTCCCAACCATTCGTACCCCTTCCATATGCCACGGCAACGCTCTCTTCTTACCTATACATCACCCATTCCATACCCCGGAGTAAACTTTCTTCCAACCCGTATATCCATCATTCCACATGCCATGGCAAACCTCTCTTCCTACACCTACGCTACGTCTTCCACACGCCGTGGCAAATACCCCACGTCTTAAATACATATATCTATTTATTTTTTCTGATCTATCTTTACAACACACACACACACACACACACACACACACACACACACACACTCGCATACACGGTTGTATGCCTATATCTATACTGACTTCCATAAAAAAACGCGAAAGCAAAACAAGCTGAAGGTTAGGGGCGAATTTTATTGGTCACAATTGTACAGAGTGGAAGCGAGAATTCAACGCGATTTGATTTATTACACCGGTTATGTGTGAAAATGTCATCAGCAATATGTCTGTGTGGAAAATCCAAGGTCACGTGACAAACCAGCTTGAAGTCCTAATACCGTGTGTGGCCACCATTTGCATGGACATCTGCTTGACACCTGCGGCTCATTGAGTGGACCAGGTGGTTGATGCGTCCCCTCGGCACACCAGCCCACACATGGACGATGGCCTGGTGAAGTTGAGCCGCTGTTGCTGGTCGTGGACGCAGGAGGTCCAACCGTCTGCCAAGTTCATCCCAAAAATGTTCTATTGGGTTTAAATCGGGACTGAGAGCTGGCCAGGGCAGCACATTGACGTTGTTATGCTGAAGAAATTGCTGGGTGGCCCTGGCTGTGTGTGGTCTTGCATTGTCCTGTTGGAATGTCCAGTTTGGGTGTTGCGCAAAAAAAGGAACGACATGGGGTCTGAGCACCTGGTGGATGTAGCGCTGTGCATTGACACCCTGTCCGCGACCAGGACCAATGTTCTGAAAGATGACTGGTCCTATGGCGTGGTTAATGCCAATTGCACCCCATATCATAACGTTCGGGCCTCCCCAGGGGGTTCTGCTCTACCACACAGGAGTCAGCATAGCGTTCACCAGGTCGACGCCATATTCTGACACGACCGTCAGCCATGTCAATACAAAAACGGCTCTCATCTGAGAACAGTATGCGCCCCCACTGCTGCCTGCGCCAGTTGATTCGGGCTTGTGCCCACTGCAGCCTGTCCTACCGGTGTCTTGGTGTCAGTACCGGACCTCTGTGAGGACGCCTACATGCCAGCCTGTTCTCCTGAAGACGCCGCCGCACAGTGTTGAGGCTGATTCGTTGCTGGAGATTCCCAGGCACCTGTCGAGCAGTGTTAGCGGCTGTTTGCCGCCTGTCCCGCAGATGGGTTCGAACAAAATGGCGATCCTCTCTTGGTGTGGTGACCCGAGACGGCCTGGCCGGGGACGATCATCGGTGGTACCAGTGACTCGCATGCGGTGCTGCAGACGATAGATGGTTGAGATGTGGACGTTACAGATGTTGGCGACCTGCCTGGCATCCACACCAGCCTCCAGATGACCTAGGGCACGATTGCGTTCCTCTGCTCGTAGTCTTGGCATCTCTGTAGCGCTCAGACGGCAAGTCGCTATCTGAACCTTGTAGCGCGGCTTTATAAAGGCTGCATGCCTGCGTACTTGTCGCTGGTTAACTTTGCTCTGCATAGTGTGCACGTGCCTCGCATGCAGCAACCAGTTTGCCATTTTTGTTGACCCTCCAATGCCGGGAATGATGCGTTGCTCACACAATTTTTTCACTGCACGTGAGTCTTGGACCCAAACAACTTGCCACAATGGTTCAATATTGTATATTTACCCCTTTTCACCCGAAAAATAGCCATTCAATTTTTCGCGTTTTTTATGGAAGTCAGTATATGTCTATCTCTATACCTTTATCTATATCAATATCTATACATCTATATCTATATATCTATCTGCCTGCATGTACGTCTGTTAGTCTGTCTGTCTGTCTGTCTGTCTGTCTATCTATCTATCTATGTTCAGAGAGAGAAAAAAAACCAGGTCTTATGTCTACAACTTGGGCGGACGCAGGTAGTCTTACAGATGTCTTTTGCCCTTTGACGTTAAGATATTGCATGAGATCTTTTTTCTCAACTTCGAGTGCCACACTAATTAAGGGTTTATCTTTTTGATATCATTACTCTGTCTGTCTGTTAATTAAAGTGCCACGTTGGGTGAAGCATTTTATGATTACTACTCAGGCTCTGCTGTCACAGCAGTGATGTACACAATAGTCTCACACTGCTCATGGCGTGTTGGGCGATACTCACACCCTGATCTGTCACAGACACCAAACTGGGATTGCATACACCGGTAAACTCTATGATAGCAGTCAGGATGATTCACCGCTTCAATTCGACAGTTTGTTGCCATACCTGGATAATTAATCTTTAAACTTTCAGAAGTAAATATGAAGTGAGGCAGGGAACAGTAAATAATAAAAATAAACAAGTACGGTAACTCTTGCTCCCACAAGAAAACATATTCAGTTCTCCAAAGGAATGCTGCTTGCGAGACCAAATCGTCTAGCAGACATGACAGCCCAGAGCACACAGAACAAACAAGGAAACATCCCCATAAAAGGATGCTCCAAGCATGCTCATATACCCCATACTGAACACATCTACACAGCAACAAGAACTGGCGTATTTGGGGGATGTTTCGTTGTTTGTTCTGTGTGCCCTGTGCTGTCATGTCTGCTGGACGATTCGGTGTCGCAAGCGGCATTCCTTTGGAGAACTGAATATGTTTTCTTGTGGGAGCAAGAGTTACCCTACTTGTTTATTCTTTAAACATTCGACAAATCACTCTCATTATATTGCCCTGTTATCGCGGAAGATGACATTCTCTAACTCCAGTGCTGTCTACCGTTACGCTGAATTGGTCAACGTGCCAACAACGTTGTCGAGTTGTCCGTTTGTTCATTGAAAGCAATCAGGATCCCGAACCCAGACTGACCTAATCAGCGATTATAATGTCTCCAGCAGTCAACGACTTCAAGCAACAAAGATGGCACGGAGAGGTACGTCTGAAAGCGGACTCGTGCGTCCTTGAGCCTTTTCCTCTTTATCCTCGCAGCGAACAAGTATAGAAAGGAAAAGAGTTGTGTTCGGAATGAAGCCTTGTCTCAGGAGTCCATTAAAAACAACCTCTTTTCCACAACTGCAGAAGAGAATAAGTCGGAGCCCAGAAACGTCTCACTCGCCCTTCTAGCTCTGCTTTATTGCAGCAGCCTTCGCCTCAGACTCTATTAGCTGATGAGTTAACATCTGCTGCGTTTATGGCCTCTAACTGGGCATCTGCTTCTTCTTCTTCTTTTCGTTAGCAGCTAAGTAAGCAGGTCTGTACCCCAAGGTGTCTTTCTGTGTGACTGTCAGTGATTGTTATGTTACTCCAGGATCTTCAATCCCTTATATTTGCTTATAGACTTCATTTAATGTATGAATCTGATTACTCATATACATGTAAAAAGTAAACAAAGAAACAAACAACAATTATATCATATACACATGAAACACAAACAAACAAGCAAAAAACAAAAACAAAAGAACCCTGAAACCTCAATTCAATTTTGGGTCTTTGACCAGCATTATAGCAAAGTAGCAACTTAAAAGTTCAAAGCTTAGCGTGACATTTATATCAAAATGTCACAATGATTTCCATGCACACTTTTCATATTCACAAAAAAATCAGCTGTTCATGATAAAGATAGAAAAAGTACAAGCACATTATCTGAACAACTCTTTGATATCAAAGGACAAGACAGATAGAGAAATAATTAACAGACCTGACAGAACTGCTTTTTTTCAACACATAGCGCAGCTCTCATCTGACTTAAACAGGGATGCTGAGGAGAGAAGGACAGAAGAGCAGAATACAAATAGAAGTAAAGAAACTTGTCTTTTGGTTTTCCTGAACTAGTTACAAAAGAAGAAATCATCTAAACTGGAGGCTGGAACAGGATACCGGTACAATACAAAACAATACTCGAAACTGCCGACCTGAGTGCGTTTATACTAATGACGTGTGTTGCCTGTAAATAAAAGAAAAAGAAAAAAAGTCTTGTTTAATAATGACCGGAGAGGCCCAAAGTGTCATATAGCGTCTGCACGAATGCGTGCGTTTAAGGTTACCTGGCTGAGAAAGAGGAGAATGAAGCTAAGGGCGTGATTTTTCCCCTTGAGAAGACTTTTCTTCCAATGCAGTCACGACACAAAACAAAAGCTGGCAGCACACAAATTAGTGATGCGCTTTTCAGCTTTAAGCTGTGAACGCTTCTTGTTACACTCTTTTAACAATCACTTTTCAAATCTCACACTACAAACCCCTTTTCTTACCAGTTAATTACACTACTGAAGAACTCATTAGCTACAATGCTGAACAAAATCCAACGAATCCAGCTTAAAACACTATGAACATTAGCATTCTTTTTGTGTAGTTCAATCATCAAATATGTTTTATATTACATTCTGGCTGCAGCTATACCATTATCAAAGCAAATTCATTATGAGCCATTTAACTCTGTAACTGCCGTTCTTTGTGACATAGAAAGAAATCTGATACGATTCACAAAACATTATATGTTGTTTATTTCTGTCAGAGAATGTTATCTGTAAAATGAACAAAGGTGGCATGTGACTACTGCAGGAACTTCCATCATCTAAACAGAATATTTTCAAGGTGGAAAACAAAAACTCTGTGACATTAAACTGTTAACGCTTTTATCGAGTAATCAACGGCATCCTTTCATGTTTCTTCCCTAGTAACCTTCCAGAGAAATATCCAGAATAATAAATGTTTACAAGCAGTTCAACTGATGAGAGCCAAAGAGACTTGCTGTGAACACAACGTTGTAAACAGGATCTTGTTTCGACACAGGCAGAATATTTCAACTGTTCAAAAAAAGGCTCTGAGTCCACGGCAGCTCTAGTACTCTGGTAGACGGCCAGTGCTGCCTGCACCATATTTAATATGAGACCACACTGTCTCACACCGCCATTCTTCCAGAGAAGAAGAGACGTGTTTGCGAGGTTCCCAGCAAAGTCCTGGGAAACAGCCGTCAAAGTTGGGAACTTTCCCCAGACTCGGGAAGACGGATCAGCGCTAAGGGGCTATTCCACACTACCAGCACTGTGGGGCTATTCCTTACTACCAGCGCTAAGGGGCTGTTCCACACTACCAGCGCTATGGGGCTGTTCCACACTACCAGCGCTAAGGGGCTGTTCCACACTACCAGCGCTATGGGGCTGTTCCTTACTATCAGCGCTAAGGGGGTGTTCCACACTACCAGCGCTAAGGGGCTATTCCACATTTCCAGCGCTATGGGGCTGTTCCACACTACCAGCGCTAAGGGGCTGTTCCACACTATCAGCGCTATGGGGCTGTTCCACACTACCAGCGCTATGGGGCTGTTCCTTACTACCAGCGCTAAGGGACTGTTCCACACTACCAGCGCTAAGGGGCTATTCCACACTACCAGCGCTAAGGGGTCTCCACACTACCAGCGCTATGGGGGTGTTCCAAACTACCAGCGCTAAGGAGCTATTCCACACTACCAGCGCTAAGGGGCTGTTCCACACTACCAGCGCTAAGGGGCTGTTCCACACTACCAGCGCTAAGGGGCTGTTCCACACTACCAGCGCTATAGGGCTGTTCCACACTACCAGCGCTAAGGGGCTGTTCCACACTACCAGCACTAAGGGACTGTTCCACACTACCAGCGCTAAGGGGCTGTTCCACACTAACAGCGCTAAGGGGCTGTTCCACACTACCAGCGCTATGGGGCTGTTCCACACTACCAGCGCTATAGGGCTGTTCCACACTACCAGCGCTATGGCGCTGTTCCTTACTACCAGCGCTAAGGGACTGTTCCACACTACCAGCGCTATGGGGCTATTCCACACTACCAGCGCTAAGGGGTCTCCACACTACCAGCGCTAAGGGGCTATTCCACACTACCAGCGCTAAGGGGCTGTTCCACACTACCAGCGCTAAGGGGCTGTTCCACACTACCAGCGCTAAGGGGCTGTTCCACACTACCAGCGCTATAGGGCTGTTCCACACTACCAGCGCTAAGGGCTGTTCCACACTACCAGCACTAAGGGACTGTTCCACACTACCAGCGCTAAGGGGCTGTTCCACACTACCAGCGCTAAGGGGCTGTTCCACACTACCAGCGCTATGGGGCTGTTCCACACTACCAGCGCTATAGGGCTGTTCCACACTACCAGCGCTATGGGGCTGTTCCTTACTACCAGCGCCATGGGGCTGTTTCACACTACCAGCGCTAAGGGGCTGTTCCTTACTACCAGCGCTAAGGCACTGTTCCTTACTACCAGCGCTAAGGGGCTGTTCCACACTACCAGCGCTATGGGGCTGTTCCACACTACCAGCGCTATGGGGCTGTTTCACACTACCAGCGCTAAGGGGCTGTTGCTTACTACCAGCACTAAGGGACTGTTCCTTACTACCAGCGCTAAGGGGCTTTTCCACACTACCAGCGCTAAGGGGCTGTTCCACACTACCAGCGCTAAGGGGCTGTTCCACACTACCAGCGCTATGGGGCTGTTCCACACTACCAGCGCTAAGGGGTTGTTCCACACTACCAGCACTGTGGGGCTATTCCTTACTACCAGCGCTATGGGGCTGTTCCTTACTACCAGCGCTAAGGGGCTGTTCCTTACTACCAGCGCTAAGGGGCTGTTCCACACTACCAGCGCTATGGGGCTGTTCCACACTACCAGCGCTAAGGGGCTGTTCCACACTACCAGCGCTAAGGGGCTGTTCCACACTACCAGCGCTATGGGGCTGTTCCACACTACAAGCGCTAAGGGGCTGTTCCACACTACCAGCGCTATGGGGCTGTTCCACACTACCAGCGCTAAGGGGCTATTCCACACTACCAGCGCTATGGGGCTATTCCACACTACCAGCGCTATGGGGATGTTCCTTACAACCAGCGCTATGGGGCTGTTCCACACTACCAGCGCTAAGGGGCTGTTCCTTACTACCAGCGCTATGGGGCTGTTCCTTACTACCAGCATTAAGGGACTATTCCACACTACCAGCGCTATGGGACTGTTCCCTACTACCAGCGCTATGGGACTGTTCCTTACTACCAGCGCTATGGGGCTGTTCCACAGTACCAGCGCTAAGGAGCTGTTCCTTACTACCAGCGCTATGGGGCTGTTCCACACTACCAGCGCTATGGGGCTGTTCCACACTACCAGCGCTATGGGGCTGTTCCTTACTACCAGCGCTATGGGGCTGTTCCACACTACCAGCGCTAAGGAGCTGTTCCTTACTACCAGCACTATGGTGCTGTTCCTTACTACCAGCGCTAAGGGCTGTTCCACACTACCAGCGCTATGGGGCTGTTCCACACTACCAGCGCTAAGGAGCTGTTCCTTACGACCAGCACTATGGGCTGTTCCTTACTACCAGCGCTAAGGGGCTGTTCCACACTACCAGCGCTATGGGGCTGTTCCACACTACCAGCGCTAAGGGCTGTTCCACACTACCAGCGCTATGGGCTATTCCACTCTACCAGCGCTATGGGGCTGTTCCTTACTACCAGCGCTAAAGGGCTGGTCCTTACTACCAGCGCTAAAGGGCTGTTCCTTACTACCAGCGCTAAGGGGCTGTTCCTTACTACCAGCGCTATGGGGCTGTTCCACACTACCAGCGCTATGGGGCTGTTCCTTACTACCAGCGCTATGGGGCTGTTCCACACTACCAGCACTATGGGGCTGTTCCACACTACTAGCGCTATGGGGCTGTTCCACACTACCAGCGCTATGGGGCTGTTCCTTACTACCAGCGCTAAAGGGCTATTCCTTACTACCAGCGCTAAGGGGCTGTTCCACACTACCAGCGCTATGGGGCTGTTCCTTACTACCAGCGCTAAAGGGCTGTTCCTTACTACCAGCGCTAAGCTGCTGTTCCTTACTACCAGCGCTAAGGGGCTGTTCCACACTACCAGCGCTATGGGGCTGTTCCACACTACCAGCGCTATGGGGCTGTTCCACACTACCAGCACTATGGGGGTGTTCCACACTACCAGCGCTAAGGGGCTGTTCCACACTACCAGCGCTATGGGGCTGTTCCACACTACCAGCGCTATGGGGGTGTTCCACACTACCAGCGCTAAGGGGCTGTTCCACACTACCAGCGCCATGGGGCTGTTCCACACTACCAGCGCTAAGGGGCTGTTCCACACTACCAGCGCTATGGGGCTGTTCCACACTACCAGCACTATGGGGGTGTTCCACACTACCAGCGCTAAGGGGCTGTTCCACACTACCAGCGCTATGGGGCTGTTCCACACTACCAGCGCTATGGGGGTGTTCCACACTACCAGCGCTAAGGGGCTGTTCCACACTACCAGCGCCATGGGGCTGTTCCACACTACCAGCGCTAAGGGGCTGTTCCACACTACCAGCGCTATGGGGCTGTTCCACACTACCAGCGCTAAGGGACTGTTCCACACTACCAGCGCAAAGGGGCTGTTCCTTACTACCAGCGCTATGGGGCTGTTCCACACTACCAGCGCTATGGGGCTGTTCCACACTACCAGCGCTAAGGGGCTGTTCCACACTACCAGCGCTAAGGGGCTATTCCACACTACCAGCGCTATGGGGCTGTTCCACACTACCAGCGCTAAGGGGCTGTTCCTTATTACAAGCGCTATGGGGCTGTTCCTTACTACCAGCGCTAAGGGCTGTTCCTTACCACCAGCGCTAAGGGGTCTCCACACTACCAGCGCTATGGGGCTGTTCCACACTACCAGCGCTAAGGGGCTGTTCCACACTACCAGCGCTAAGGGGCTGTTCCACACTACCAGCGCTATGGGGCTGTTCCACACCACCAGCGCTATGGGGCTGTTCCACACTACAAGGGCTATGGGGCTGTTCCACACCACCAGCGCTAAGGGGCTGTTCCACACTACCAGCGCTAAGGGGCTGTTCCACACTACCAGCACTAAGGGGCTGTTCCACACTACCAGCGCTAAGGGGCTGTTCCACACTACCAGCGCTAAGGGGCTGTTCCACACTATCAGCGCTAAGGGCTGTTCCACACTACCAGCGCTATGGGGCTGTTCCACACTACCAGCGCTATGGGGCTGTTCCACACTACCAGCGCTAAGGGGCTGTTCCACACTACCAGCGCTATGGGGCTGTTCCACACTACCAGCGCTAAGGGGCTGTTCCACACTACCAGCGCTATGGGGCTGTTCCACACTACCAGCGCTAAGGGGCTGTTCCACACTACCAGCGCTAAGGGGCTGTTCCACACTACCAGCGCTATGGGGCGGTTCCACACTACCAGCGCTAAGGGGCTATTCCACACTACCAGCGCTAAGGGGCTGTTCCACACTACCAGCGCTATGGGCCTGTTCCACACTACCAGCGCTATGGGGCTGTTCCACACTACCAGCGCTATGGGGCTGTTCCTTACTACCAGCGCTATGGGGCTGTTCCTTACTACCAGCGCTATGGGGCTGTTCCACACTACCAGCGCTATGGGGCTGTTCCTTACTACCAGCGCTATGGGGCTGTTCCTTACTACCAGTGCTAAGGGACTGTTCCACACTACCAGCGCTAAGGGGCTATACCACACTACTAGCGCTAAGGGGCTGTTCCACACTACCAGCGCTAAGGGGCTGTTCCTTACTACCAGTGCTAAGGGACTGTTCCACACTACCAGCGCTAAGGGGCTATTCCACACTACCAGCGTTAAGGGGCTGTTCCACACTGCCAGCGCTAAGGGGCTGTTCCACACTACCAGCACTAAGGGGCTGTTCCACACTACTGGCGCTAAGTCACTGTTCCACACCACCAGCGCTATGGGGCTGTTCCACACTACCAGCGAGAAGAACGGGGCACTAACTGATTTTTCTTTACCAGGTGGGAGTGTAAATAGAACAGAGAGGATTGTGCAAAGGTCGTTACCATTGGGGGGGGTGAACAAAGTCGTTACCATTGGGCGGGTGAACAAAGGTCGGCACTATTGGGCGGGTGAACAAAGGTCGTTACCATTGGGCGGGTGAACAAAGGTCGTTACCATTGGGCGGGTGAACACATCTTTTCCACCTGGCGTTGTAGCAGTGAGCACTGGTACATATTTCAGATCGCATCAGATTGCATCTGTTGGACTGTGCCTGGAAGATCACCATGGGTAGGCTCTTGCTTCCACTCCATCTGTCATCCAGACGCAATCAGTTTGTGGGTTTTATTCTTGTGAAACAGCTTGACTAAGGGCTAGCGGGCTTAATAACTGCAAGTGATGGTTGCTGGTTGACTAAGGGCTAACGGGCTTAATAATTGCAAATGATGGTTTCTGGATGAAAACAAGGTGATGGTAAAATGTCCGTCCTGTGAAGAAAAAAAAAAAGAAAAAGGTTTCAAAGTGAGGTGACTGACGGCGGAAATTGAAACAAACTTAAAAGAAGAATGACCATGCCGCCGAATGAAAGAACAAACACATTAAAAGAAGAATGACCATGTCGCCGAATGAAAGAACAAACACATTACAAGACAAACACGACGCGTTTCGACCTCTTTGGTCGTCTTCAGGCAAGAGAAAAGACATTCGAGACAATGAACACGAAGGACGAACAAACGCTCTCCTTAGTTAGCGCTTCGTTTACATTGTCTTGAATGTTGTCGAAACACGTCGTGTTTGTCTTGTAATTTGTTGGCTTCTTTCCTCCTAGCTCCTGAGCATTTCCTTTCCTCTCCCGGGTCATGGGGGATCAGCACTCACTGAAACAGAAGAACAGTGTAAGGCATTATTGGAACACACTCTGGAAGACTGATAATGGAACGACAGCTGCACTCCTTTGAAACCTCCAAGCCCCAAACTCTCCAGAACCCCACCCCCTCTCTCTCTCTCCCTCTCTCTCTCTCTCTCTCTCTCTCTCTCTCTCTCTCTCTCTCTCTCTCTCTCTGCGCGCGGGCTCGTGTGCACGCATTCGTGTCGTGTCGTGTTTCGCGCGCGCGCGCGCGCGTGTGTTCGCGAGTGTGTGTGTGTGTGTGTGTGTGTGTGTGTGTGTGTGTGTGTGTGTGTGTGTGTGTTTGTGTGCTTGCGCGCGTGCACGCGCGTGTGTGTCCCTTTATTATACTTTGCTGTATGTAGGCTTGCTCAATTCTACATCTGGCAGAAATGATGATTGTAATAAAGATGTGCGCTGAGCGAAGTGG
>CM031599.1:100732943-100765738 GCA_018398815.1 Conus ventricosus
TAATGTTTAAGTCATGTAATAAGTTTTGTCTCAGAGCTAAGTGTTTTGTCTTGTAATTAGTTTGTCTCAGAGCTAAATGTTTTGTCATGTAATTAGTTTGTCACAGAGCTAAGTGTTGTGTGTTGTAAAAAGTTTGTCTCAGAGCTAAGTGTTTGTGTGTTTAATTAGGTGTCCTCAGAGCTAAGGTTTTTTTTTGTCTATGTTATTAGTTGTCTCTGAGCTTACGTGTTTTGTCTTGACATTAGTTTTTAGTCTCAGAGCGTAACGTGTTTTGACTTGTAATTATTTTGGGCTCAATCTAAGTGTTTTTGTCTTGTAATTAGATTGTCCCATCTCAGGCTAAGTGTTGTGTTTAGTAATTAGTTTGTCTCAAGCTAAGTGTTGAGTCTTGAAATAAGTGTGCTCAGTGCAAGTGTTTTAGTCCTTGTAAATTAGTTTTGTCCTTCAGATCTAAGTGTTTGGGCCATAATAAGGATTTGTCTCAAGCTAAGTTTTGTCTTGTAATTAAGTTGTCTCAGAGCTAAGTGTTTTGTCTAGTATAGTTTTTCCTCTCAGAGCTAAGTGTTGTGAGTTGTATTAGATTGTCTCAGAAGCTAAGTGTTGTGTTTTGTAATTAGTGTGTCTCAGATCTAAGTGTTTTGTGATAATTCGTTTGTCTCAAGCTAAGTGTATTGTCTTGTAATAGTTGTCTCAACTAATAGTTGTGTTATGTAATAGTTTGTTCAGAGCTAAGTGTTTGTGTCTTGTAATTAGTTTTGTCTCAGAGCAAGTGGTTTGTGTCTTGTAATTAGTTTTGTCTCAGAACTAGTGTTTGTGTCTTGTACATAGTTTGTCTCACTCATAACTAAGTGTTGTGTTCTTTAATTAGTTTGTCTCAAGCTACGTGTTGTGTCTGTAATTATTTGTCCAGAGCTAAGTGTTTGTTTGTTGTAATTAGTTTTGTCTCAGAGCTAAGTGATTTGTGTCTTGTAATTAGTGTGTCTCAAGCTAAGTGTTGAGTTTTGTAATAGTGTGGCTCAGAGCTAAGTGTTGATGTCTTGTCATTAGTGTGTCTCAGAGCTAAGTGTTTTGTGTTTTGTAATTGTGAGTCTCAGAGCTTAAGTGTTGTGTTTGTATAGTGTGTCTCAAACTAAGTGTTGTGTTTTTGTAATTAGTGTGTCTCAGAGCTAAGTGTTGTGTTCTGTAATTAGTGTGTCTCCAAAGCAAAGTGTTGTGTTTTTGTAATTAGTGTTCTCAAAGCTAAGTGTTGTGTGTTTAATAAGTGTGTCTCATAGCTAAGTTTGTGTCTGAAATTAGTGTGTCACAAAGCTATGTGTTGTGTTTTGTAATTAGTGTGTCTCAAAGCTAAGTGTTGTGTTTTGTAAATTAGTCCTGTCTCAAAAGCTAATGTTGTGTTTTTTGTAATTAGTTGTTCTCAGAGCTAATGTTTGTGTCCTTGTAATTATGTTGGTCTCAGAGCTAATGTTGAGTCTTGTATATATTGTCTCAGAGCTAGGTTTTTGTGTTATGTAATTAGTGTGTCTCAGAGCTAAGTGTTGTGTCTTGTAAATATTGAGTCTAAGAGTTACTGTTTGTGTCTTGTACAAATGAGTTTGTCTCAGAGCAAAGTGTTTGTGTCTGGAATTAGTTTGTCTCAGAGCTAAGTGTTGTGTCTTGTAATTAGTTTGTCTCAGAGCAATTGTTTTGTCTTGTACATAGTGTGTCTCAGAGCTAAGTGATGTGTATGTAATAGTTTGTCTCAGACTAAGAGTTTTGTCTTGTACTATTTGTCTCAGAGCTAAGTGTTTGGTGTTTTGTAGGGGGAAAATTAGTTAGTCCTCAGAGCTAATTTGTGTTTTGTAAATTAGT
The DNA here is from genome assembly GCA_018398815.1 of Conus ventricosus. Taxonomy (NCBI): domain Eukaryota; kingdom Metazoa; phylum Mollusca; class Gastropoda; order Neogastropoda; family Conidae; genus Conus; species Conus ventricosus. The sequence goes on from CM031599.1 coordinate 100,734,792, forward strand.
GGTGTCTCAAGCTAAGTGTTTTGTTTGTAATTATGTGTCCTCAAAGCTAAGTGTTGTGTGTGTAATTAGTGTGTCTCAAAGCAATGTTTTCTTGTAATTAGTTTGTCCTCAGAGCTAAGTGTTTGTGTTGTAATTAGTTTTATGTCAGGCAAGGTTAGTGTGGTTTTATGTGTAGGGGGAAGATTGGGGAGGGTGGTGTGGGGGGAGGGAGGTGTTCATTAGGACGGAAACGTTGTGTCGAGACAAAAGCGGGCCTGATGTTGGGGTGCGGGGATGGTGGATTTTGAGTGGGTAATAGTGGTTATTTACATGGTGTATGTACATTGTCTCTGTAGTGGCCTTTCTGTTATTCAAACACTCCAAACCCACCGTCACCCAAATCACCCCCCCCGCCCACCCCACACCGCCGACCAACACCCACCCAACAACCCCCACTCACCACACCCCACCACAACACCTCCACCCATATGATACATAGACGCAACGAAAAGTACACCGCTCACCTATAAGAGATAATGAACATACTAAAGACACCTCTCTCCGGAGATATATATAATACCAATCGAAAGACACCTCGCAGCCGAGTGAGAGAAGACCAACTGAATGACCTCCTCTCACCCGATAATATACAAGACCACCCGTAAAATACACCAGCCCTGCCGTTGTTTGGTGTCTGTACTAACCCTAAATGTCAACAGCTACTACGTGATAGTGTCTATATAAAATATAAATATCACATCGCAACAGATAAGTCCCATGACAAAGTTAGACTCCCGCTAATTTGTTAGCGTCTATATACATTAGTTTTCCCCAACCCCCTCTAGCTAATTGTGGTTAGTGTGATGTAAATTTAAAAAAAGTGTGTCCACTCCTCCGCCCAGAGCACCCCAGTTTTTGTGTCTATGTAAAAAAATAGTTGCCCTCAGAGCTAAGTGTTGTGTCTTGTAATAAGTTTGTCCTCACAGAGCAAGATTGTTTTGTCATTGTAACTTTAGTTTGTCCTCAGTCGCTAATTGTAGTGTTTGTAAATAGTTTGTCTCAGTGCTAAGTGGTTATTGACTTGAAATTATTTTGTGCTCAGAGCCTAAGTGTTGTGTTTTGTAAATAGTTAGTCGCTCAGAGCAAAGTGTCTTTGTCTTGTAAATAGTATGTCACCGAGCTAAGTGTTTTGACTTGTAAATAGTAATGTCTCAGAGCTAAGGTTTTTTGTCTGTGTAATTGGTAGTCCTCAGAGCTAAAGTGTTAGTGTATTTGTAATTAGATTGTCTACAAAGCTTAAGTGTTTTTGTCATTTAAATATTGATACTCCGAGCTAAGTATGTTTTTTCCTTGTAATTAGTATGTCTCAGAGCTAAGAGTAGATGTCTTGTAATTAGTTTTGTCTCAGAGCTAAGTTTTTGTCTTGAAATTAGTTTGCAACCAGAGCTAAGTGATTTGTCCTGTAATTAGTTTGTCACAGAGCTAAATTGTTGTGTGTTGGAATTCTTTTTAGACTCAGAGCCACGTGTTTGTGTGTTGTCATTAGTGAGTCTCACGACAAAAGTTATTTTGTCCCTTGTTATTAGTTTGTCCACAGAGCTACGTTTTTTGTCTTGTAATTAAAGTTTGGTCTCAGAGCGACGTGTTTGACTTGTAATTCGTTTTTGTCTCGGACTAAGTGTTTTGTCTTGTAATAGATTGTCTCAGAGCTAAGATGTTGGGGTTTGTAATAAAGTTTTTTTGTCTCAAGCTAATGAGTGTCTTGTAATTAGTAGTTTCACAGTGCTAAGTGTATTGTCTTGTAATTAGTTGTCTCTAGCTAATAGTTTTTGTCCATATAGATTAGTTTGTCTCAGAGCTTAAGTGTTTTTGTCTTGTAATAAGATTGTCTCAGAGCTAAGTTTTTGTCTTGTAATTAGTTTTTTCTCAGATCTATGTGTTGTTGTTTTGGTAATTAGTTTGTCTCATAGCTAAGTGTTGTGTGTTGTAATAAGAGTGTCTCCAGAGCTAAGTGTTTTTGTGATGTAATTAGTTTGTCCTCAGAGCTAATTTTATTGAGTCTTGTAATTAGTTTGTCTCAGAGCTAAGTGTTGTGTTTTGTTAAATGTAGGTTTGTCTACAGAGCTAAGTGTTGTGTTTTTGTAATTAGTTTGTCTCAGAGTCTAAGTGATGTGTCTTGTAAATAGTTTGTCTCAGAGCTATTTTTTTTGTCTTGTAATTAGTTTTGTCACAGAGCTAAGTGTTTTTTTGTCTTTAAATAGTTTGTCTCAGAGCTAAGTGTTGTGTTTTTTGTAATTAGAGGTGTCCTCAGAGCTAATGTTTGTGTTTTGTAATTAGTGTTTCCTCAGAGTTACGGTGATGTGTCTTGTAAATAGTTTGACACATAGCTAAGTGTTGTGTTTTATAATATTTTTGTCTCAGAGCTAAGTGTTGTGTCTTGTAATTTAGTTTGTCTCAGAGCTAGTGTATGTGGTTTTTGTAATTATTTGTCACAGAGCAAAGTGTTGTGCCTTGGAGATTAGTTTGTCTCATAGCTAAGAGTTGTGTTTTGGTAAAAAAATGTAGTTTGTCTCAGAGCTAAGTGATTGGTGATTGTAATATATTTGTCTCAGAGCTAAGTGTTGTCTTGTAATTAGTTTCTCTCAGAGTTAAGTGTTGATTTTTAGTAATTAGTTATGACTCAGTGCTAAGTGTTGTGTTTTGTCTTGTAATTTAAGTTGTCTCAGAGCTAGGTGTTGTGTATTGTCCCAGTAATTAGTTTGTCTCAGAGCTAAGTGTTGTTGTCTTTTAATTAGTATGTCTCAGAGCTAAGTGATGTGTTTTGTAATTAGTTTGTCTCAGATGATAAGTGATTTTGTCTGTAATTAGTTTGTCTCAGAGCAAAGTGTTATTTTTTGTAATTAAGTATGTCTCAGAGCTAAGGTATGTGTTTGGTAATAGTTTGTCTAAGAGCTAAGGAGTGTCCTTGAAATTTATTTTGTCTCAGAGTTAAGTGTTGTGTTTGTTAATTAGTTATGTCACAGAGCTAAGTGTTGTGTTTTGTCTTGTAAATAGTTGTCTCAGAGCTAAGTGTTGTGATTTTGTCTTGTTAATAAGTTTGTCTAAAGCCAAGTGTTGTGTTTTGTAAATAGTTTTCTCATCAGAGCTTATGTGGTTGTGTGTTGTTTTGTAATTAGTTTTTGTTCTCAGAGCGAAGTGAGTGTTAGTCTGTATTATTGTCTCAGAGCTAAGTGGATGTGTTTTGTCATGAATTAGTTTGTCACAGAGCTAAGTGTTGAATGTCTTGTAGATTAGTTTGTCCTCAGAGATAAGTGTTAGTGTTTTTGTAAATTAGTGTGTTGCAGAGCTAAGGTGTTGTGTCCTTGTATTAGTTTGTCCTCAGAGCTAAGTGTTGTCTTGTAATTAGTTGTCTCAAGGTTAAGTGTTGTGTTTTGTAATTAGTTTTTTCCTCAGAGCTAAGTGTTGTTGTTTTGTCCTTGTAATTAGTTTGTTCTCAGAGCTAAGTGTTGTGTTTTTGCCCTGTAATTATTTTGTCTCTCGCTACGTGTTGTGTTTTGTATTAGTTTGTCTCAGAAGCTATGGTGTTAGATGTGTTGTTTTGACTTAATTGTCACAGAGCTAAGTGTTGTGTTTTGTCTTGTAATTAGTTCTGTCTCAGAGCTAAGTGTTGTTTTTTGTCTTGTAATTAGTTTGTCCTCAGAGCTAAGTGATGTGTTTTTGTAATTAGTTTGTTCTCAGAAGCTAAGTGTTGTGTACTTGTCTTGTAATTAGTTTGTCTCAGAGCGAAGTGTTGTGTGTTGTCCTTGTAAATAGTATTTTCTTTCAGAGCTAATTGTTTTTGTTTGTTGTCTAGTTAATTAGTTTGTCCTCAGAGCTAAGTGTTGTGTGTTGTCTTGTTAAATATTTGTCCTCAAAGCGAAGTGTTGTGTTTTTTGGTCCTAGTTAATTAGTTTGTCCTCAGAGCTAAGTGTTTATGCTTTGTCTTGTAATTTAGTTTATCTCAGACTAAGTGTTGGCTTGTCTTGTAATTAGTTTGTCTCAAAGCTAAGTGTGTGTTGTTGTCTTGTAAATGGTTTGTCGCAAAGCTAAGAGTTGTGCTTAGCTTGAATTAGTTTGTCTCAGAGCAAAGGTTATGCTTTTCTTGTAATTAGTTTGTCATCAGAGCAAGTGTTGTGCTTTGTATTGTAAGTAAGTATGTCTCAAAGCTAAGTGATTGTGTTTTTTGTCTTGTAATTAGTTTGTCGCAAAGGCTAAGTGTTGTGCTTTGTCTTGTAATTAGTTTGTCCCTCAAAGCTAAGTGTTTGTGTTTTGTCTTGTAATTGGTTTGTCTCAAAGCTACAGAGAGAGTTTTGTCCTTGTAATTAGTTTGTCTCAAAGCTAAGTGGTTGAGTGTTTGTCTGTAATTAGTTTGTCTCAAAGCTAAGTGTTGTGTCGTTGTAGTTAGTTTTGTCTCAAAGCTATGTGTTGTGTCTTGCTAATTAGTTGTCCTCAGAGCTAAGATGTTGTGCCTTTGGTAGCTTGTAAATAGTTTGTCCTCTAATCTAGGTGTTGTGTCTGTAATTTTTGTCTCAAAGCTAAGAGTTGTGTCTTGTAATTAGATTGACTCAGAGGGAAGTGGTTGAGCTTTGACTTGGTAATTAAGTTTGTCCCTCAAAGCTAAGTGTTTGTGTTTTTCTTGTAATTATTTTCTCCCAAACTAAGGTGTTGTGTCTATTAAATAGTTTGTCTCAAAGGTAAGAGTTGTGTGTTGTCTTGTAATTAGTTTTTCTCAAAGCTAAGTGTTGAGTTTTGTCTTTGTAATTAGGGCGGGCAAGCTAAGTGTTGTGTGTTTTGGACCTTGTTAATTAGTTGTCTCAGAGCTAATGTTGTGGCATTGTCTTGTAGAATTAGTTTGACTCAAAGCTAAGTGTTGTGTATTGTCTTGTAATTAGTTTTGTCTCAAAGCTAAGTGTATGTGTTTTGTTTTAGTAATTAGTTTTGTCGCAAAGCAAAGTGTTGTGTTATGTCTTCTAATTAGTTTGTCCTCAAAGCTAAGTGTAGTGTTTTGTCTTGTAATAAGTATTGTCGCAAAGCTAATTGTTGTGGTCCATGTAATTAAGTTTTACGTCAAAGCTAAATGATGTGTGTATCGGTCTTGTAATTAGTTTGTCTCAAAGCTACGTGTTGTGTAATGTCTAGATAATTAGTTTGTCTCAAAGGCTAAGTGTTGTGTTTTGTCTTGTAATAGATTTGTCTCAAAGCTAAGTGTTGTGCTTTGTCTTGTAAATAGTTTTGTCCTCAAAAGCAGGTGATTGTGTTTTGACTGACATTAGTTTTGTCGCAAAGACTAATTGTTTATTGCATGTAATTATTTTTTAGCAAAGCTAAGGTGTTTTGTTTTGTCTGGGTAAAATTAGTATGTCTCAAAGCTAAGTGTAGTGTCTTGAAATTAAGTTTGTCTCATAAGCTAAGTGTTGTGTATTGTCTTGTAATAGTTGGGGGGGGGGGGGGGGGGGGTGGGGGGGCTCAAAGCTAATGTTGTGCTTTTGTCTTGTAATTAGTTTGTCTCCAAAGCTAAGTGTTGTGTCCTTGAAAATTAGTTTGTCGTGAAAGCCTAAATGTTGTGTCTTTAATTATTTTGTCCGTCAGAGCTAAGTGATGTTCTTGTCTTTGTAATTAGAGTTTGTCTCAAAGCTAAGTGTTGTTGCTTTGTCATGTATGAGTTTGTCTCAAAGCTAGTGTTGTGTCTTGTAATTAGTTGTCTGAAAGCTAAATGTGATGTGTCTTGTAATTAGTTTTCTCAGAGCCTAAGTGTTGTGCTTTGTTCCATGTAATTAGTTTTGTCTCAAGCTAAGTGTTGTGCTTTGTCTTGTAATTAGTTTGTCTCCAAATCTAATGTTTGTGTTTGTCCTTGTAATTAGTTGTCTCAGAGCTAAGGTGGTTGTTTTTGTTTTAGTAATTAGTTTGTCCTCAAAAGCTAAGTGGTTTGTGCATTGTTTGTAATTATTTGTCCTCAAAGCTAAAGTGTGTGCTTTGTCTTGTATTAGTTTGTCTCAAAGCTAAGTGTTATGCTATGTCTATGAAATTAGTTTTTCTCAAATCTAAGTGTTTGCTTTGTCTTGTACATTAAGTTTTGTCCTCAAAGCTAAGTTTTTTGTGCTTTTGTCTTGGTAATTTAGTTTGTCGCAAAGCTAAGTGTTTTGTGCTTTTGACTTCGTAATTATTTTGTCTCAAAGCTAAGTGTTGTTTCTTTGACTTGTAAATTAGTTTTGTCTCAGAGCTAAGTTGTTGTGTGTTTGTCTTGAAATTAGTTATGTTCGGCAAAGCAAAGTGTTGTGATTTGTCCTTGTAATTATTTTGTCTCAAAGCTAAGTGTTGTGTTTTGTCTTGTAATTAGTTTGTCTCAAAGCTAAGAGGTTGTGTGTTGTACTTGTAATTAGTTGTCTCAAGAGCTAAGAGATGTGCTTTGTCTTGTATATTAGTTTGTCTCGAAGCTAAGTGTTTTGATCTTGAATTAGTTTGTCTCAAAGCTAAGTGTTTGTGTCCTTGTAATTAGTTTGTCTCAGAGCTAAGTGTTTGTGCTTTTGTCTTGTAATTAGATTCTCAAAGCTAAATGTTGTGTTTTCTCTTGAATTAGTTGTCTCAATCTAAGTGTTGTGTCTTGTAATTAGTTTGTCCTCAAAGGTAATGTGTGTGTTGACTTGTAATTTAGTTTGTCTCAAAGCTAAGTGTTGTGTTTTGTCTTGTAATTAGTTTGTTCTCAAAGCTAAGTGTTGTGTTTTGTCCTTGTAGATTATTTGTCTCAGAGCTAAGGGGGTGGGCTTTGTCTTGTAATTAGTTTGTCTCAAAGCTAAGTGTTGTTCTTGTTAATTATTTTAGTACAAAAGCTAAAGTGTTTGGTTTTGTCCTTGTAATTAGTTATGTCTCAAAGCTAAGTGTTTGGTGTCCATGTCATTTGTTTGTCTCAAAGCTAAGTGTTTGTTATTTTGTCTTGTATTAGTTTGTCCTCAAAGCTCAGTGTTGTGCTTTGTCTTGTAATTAGTTAGTCTCAAAGAAAAAGTGTTTTAGTGTTCTAAGTTAATGTCTGAACGCTAAATGTTGTGTCTTGTAATTATATTGTCTCAGAGCTAAAGTTGTGCTTTGTCTTTAATTAGTTTGTCTCATAGCTAAGTGTTTGTGCTTTGTCCTTTAATTAGTTTGTCTCAAATCTAAGTGTTTGTGTTTTGACTGTAATTAGTTTGTCTCATAGCTAAGTGTTGTGTTATGTTTGTAATTAGTTTGTCTCAAAGCTAAGTGTTTGTGCATTGGTCTTGATAATTAGTTTTCTCAAATGCTAAGTGTTTGCTTTGTCTTGTAATTAGTTTTGTCTCAAAGCAAAGTGTTTGTGCTTATGGCTTGTAATTAGTTTGTCTCAAATCTAAAGTTTTTTGGATGTGCTTTGTCTGTAATATAGTTTGTCCTCAAAGCTAAGTTTTGTGCTTTGTCTTGTTATTAGTTTTGACGCAAATCTAATGTTGTGCTTTGTCTTGTAATTAGTTTGTCTCAAAGCTAAGTTTTGTGTTTTTAGTCTTGTAATTAGTTTGTCTCAAAGCTAAGTGTTGTGCTTTGTCACGTGTAATTAGTTTGTTCTCAAAGCAATGTGTTTCTTTGTCTTGTAAATTAGTTTGTCTCAGAGCTAAGTGTTTTGTCTTGTATTAGTTTAGTCTCAGAGCTAAAGTGTTAAGTCTTAGTAATTAGTTTTGTCTCAGAGCTAAGAGTTTTAGTCTGTAAAAGTAAGTTTTGTCCTCAGACTAAGTGTTTGTCTTGTAATGATTTGTTCAGCAGACTAAGGGTTTTTGTCCTTGTAATTGGTTTGTCTCATAGCTAAGTGTTGTAGTTATGTAATTAGTTTTGTCTCAAAGCTAAGATGTTTTTGGTCTTGTAATAATTGTGTCTCAGAGCTAAGTTTCTGTCTTGTAATATAGTTTTGTCTCAGAGCTAAGTGTTTTGTCCCTTGTAAGTTAGTTTTCTCAGAGCAAGTTTTTGTCTTGTTATTAGTTTGTCTCAGAGCTAAGTGTTTTGTCTTGTAAGTTAGTTTGTCTCAGAGCTAAGTGTGTGTGTTGTAATTAGTTTTGTCTCAGAGCTAAGTGTTGTTGGTATGTTATATAAGAGTGTCTCAGATCTAAGAAGTGTGTTTGTCTTGTTAGTTAGTTGTCTCAGAGCTACGTGGTTTGTCGTTGTAATTAGTTTGTCTCAGAGCTACGTGTTGTGTGTCTTGTATTTAGTTTTGTCTCAGAGCTAAAGTTTGTGTCTTGTAATTAGATTGTCTCAGACTAAGTGTTTGTTTTGTAATTAGGTTTGTCCTCATGAGCTAAGTGTTGAGTCTTGTACATTAGCTGTCGTCTCAGTGCTAAAGTTTTTTCTGTCTTGTAAATATTTTGTCTCAGAGCTAGTTTTTTGTCCTAATAATTAGTATGTCTCAGAGCTAAGTGTTTTGTCTTGTAATTAGTTGTCTCAGAGCTAAGTGTTTAGTCCTTGTTAATTAGTTTTTTCCTCAGAGCTAATTGTTGTGTTTGTAATTAGTTTGTCTCAGAGCTAAGTGTTGTGTGTTGTAAATATGAGCTCAGAGCTAAGTGTTTGTGGATGTATAGTTTGTCTCAGAGCTAAGTGTTTTGTCTGTAATTAGTTTGTCTCAGAGCTAAGTTGTTGTGTTGTGTAATAGAGTTTGTCTCAGAGCTAGAGTAGTGTTTAGTAAGTTTATTTGTCTCCAAGATATGGTTTACTTGTAGATTAGATTGTCTCAGAAACTAAGTGTTGTGTCTTGTAATTAGTTTGTCTCAGAACTAAGTGTTGTGTCCTTGTAATTAGTTTTCTCAGAGCTAAGTGTTGTGTCATGTAATTAGTTTGTCTCAGAGCTAAGTGTTGTGTGTTGTAATTAGTTTGTCATCAGAGCTAAGTGTATGTCTTTGTAATTAGTGTTTCTCATAGCTAATTGTCCAAGCTTGTGTTTTGTAATTAGTTGGTCTCAGCGCTGAAGTGATGTGATTTGTAATTAGTGTGTCCACGCTCTAAGTGTATGAGATTTGTAATTAGTGTGTCCTCAAAGCTAAGTGTTGTGATTTGTAATTAGTTCTCAAAGCTAAGTGTTGTGTTTTGTAATTATTGTGTCTCTAGAGCTAAGTTGAGTGTTATGTAATAAGTGTGTCCTCAAAGCTACATGATGTTTTTGTAATTATATGTGTCACAAAGCTAAGTGTAGTGTGATGTAATTAGTGTGTCCCAGAGCTAAGTGTTGAGTCTTTGTACTTAGTGTGTCTCAAGCTAATTGTTGTGTTTTGTAATTAAGTGTGTCTCACAGGCTAAGTTTGTGTTTTGAAATTATTCTGTCTCAAAGTCTAAGTGTTATGTGTTTTTGTAAATAGGTCTTGTCTCAGAGCTAAGATGTTGTGTCTTGTAAATAGTTTGTCTCAGAGCCAAGTGTTGTGTCGTGTATTAATTGACTCAGAGCTGAGTGTTGTGTTTTGTCATTAGTGTGTCTCAAGAAGCTAAGTGTTGTGTCTTGTAATTAGTGAGTCTAGAGAGTTTAAGTGTAGTGTCTTGAATTATTTTGTCTCAGAGCTTAAGTGTTGTGACTTGTAATTATTTTGTCTCAAGCAAAGTGGTGGTCATGTAATTAGTTTGTCACAGATCTAAGTGTTTTTGTCTTGTAATTAGTGTGACTCAGAGCTAGTGTTTGTATGATAAATAGTTTTGTCTCAGAGGACTAAGTGTTGTTTCCTTGTAACTAGTTTGTCTCAGAGCTACTAGTTGTGTTTTGTAAATAGTTTTGTCCTCAGAGCTAAGTAGTTTGTGTTTTTGTAAATAGTGTGGTCTTCAAAGCTAAAGTTGTGTGGTGTAAATAGTGTGTCTCAAAGCTAAGTGTTGTGTTGTAAATAGTGTGTCTCAAAGCTAAGTGTTGTGTCTTGTAATTAGATTGTCTCAGAGCTAAAGTGTTGTGTCTTGTAAGAATTGTCTTCAGAGCTCACTGGTGGTGTCCTTGTAATTAGTGTCTCAGAGCAAGTGTTGTGTGTTGTAATTAGTTTGTCACAGAGCAAGTGTTGTTTGTTGTAATTAGTTTGTCCTCAGACTAAGTGTTTTTGTGGTCCTTGTAATTAGGTTGTCTCAGATCTAAGTGATGTGTCTTGTACTTAGTTAGTCTCAGAACAAAGTGTTGTGTCTTGGTGAAATAGTTTGTCTCCGTACTGAAAGTGTTTGTTCTTGTAATTAGTTTGTCTCAAGCTAAGTATTGTGTCTTTAATTTAGTTTGCTCAGAGCAAGAGATGTGTCTTGTAATTAGTTTGTCTCAGATCAAAGTGTTGTGTGTTTGAATTAGTGTGTACTCAGAGCTAAGTGTTTGTGTCTTGTAATTAGTTTGCCTCAGAGTCTAAGTGTTGTGTCTATGTAATTAGTTTGTCTCAGACTAAGTGTTTTGTCTTGTAATTAGTTTGGTCTCAGAGCTAAGTGGTTTGTGTTTTGTTAATTAGTTTGTCTCAGAGCTTAATTGTTTTTTTGTCTTGTAATTAGGTGTCTCAGAGCTAAGTGTTTTGTTCTTGACATTAGTTTGTCTCAGAGCTAAGTGTTTTGGTCTTGAAATTAGTTTGTCCTCAATAGCTAAGTGTTTTGTCTATGTAATAGTTTTTCTCAAGCAAGGGTATTTGTCTTTAAATTGTGTTTGTCTCAGAGCTAAGTGTTGTGTTTTGTAATTAGATTTTGTCTCCAAGCTAAGTGTTTTGTCTTGTAATTATGTGTCTCAGAGCTAAGTGTTTTGTCTTGTAATTATTTAGTCCTCAGAGCTAAGTGTTTTTGTCTTGTAATTAGTTTTGTCTAGAGCTAAGGTGTTTTGTCTTGTAAATTAGTTTGTCTCAGAGCTAAGTGTTTTGGTCTTGTAATTAGTTTGTCTCAGAGCTAAGTGTTGTGTTTGTTAATATTTTGTCTCATAGCTAAGTGTTGTTTGTTTGTAATTAGTGTGTCTCAGAGCTAAGTGTTTTTGTCCTTGATATTAGTTTGGCCTCAGAGCTACGTGTTTGACTGTAATTCGTTTGACTCATAGCTACGTGTTTTGTCTTGTAATAGTTTGTCCTCAGAGCAAGTGTTTTTGTCTTGAAATTAGGATTGTCTCAGAGCAAGTGTTGTGTTTTGTAATTAGTTTTTGTCTCAGAGCTAAGTGTTGTGTCTTTGTAATTAGTGTGTACTCAAGCTAAGTGTTTTGTCTTGTAATTAGTTTGTCTCAGAGCTAAGTGTTTAGTCCTATAATTTAGATTTTCTCAGAGCAAGTGTTTTGTCTTGTAATTTATTTTGTCTCAGAGCTAAGTGTTTTTGTCTTGTAAAGTAGTTTTTCTCGACAGCTAAGTGTTGTGTTTTGTAATTAGTTAGTCCTCAGAGCTAAGTTGTTGGTGTGTTGTAATTAGTGAGTCTCAATACTAAGTGTTTTTGTGATAAATTAGTTTGTCTCAGAGTCAGAAGTGGTTTTGTCTTGTAATTAGTATGTCTCAGAGCAAGTTTGTGTTTTGTAATTAGTTTGTCTCAGAGCTAAAGTGTTGTGTATTTTGTAATTAGTTTTGTCCACAGAGCTAAGTGTTGTGTCTTGTCATTATTTTGTCTCAGAGCTAAGTGTTTTGTCTTGTAATAGTTTTGTCTCGAGCTAAAGCTGTTTTGTGTCTTGTAATAATATGTCTCAGAGCTAAGTGTGGTTTTGTAATTATGTGTGGTCTCAGAGACTATGTGTTGTGTACTTGTAATTAGTGTGTCTCTCAGAGTTACGAGTTGTGTCTTGTAAATAGTTTGTCCTCAGAGCTAAGTGTTGTGTTTTGTAATTAGTTTTTACTCAGAGCTAAGTTGTTGTGTCCCTTGTAATTAGTTTGTTCTCAGAGCTAAGAGTTGTGTTTTGTAATTAGTTGTCTCAAGCTAAGTGTTGTGCTTGGAATGTAGTTTTGTCTCAGAGCTAATGTTGTGTTTTGTAATAGTTTTGGGTCTCAGAGCTACGTTTTGTGTTATTGTAATTAGTTTGGTCTGCAGAGCTAAGTGTTGTCTTGTACTTAGTTTCTCTCTCATCAGAGTTAAGTTTGTGTTTTGTAATTGTTTGTCTCAGTGCTAAGTGTTTTGTTTTGTCCTTGTAATTAGTTTGTCTCGAAGCTAGGTGTTGTGTTTTTGTCCTGTTAAATAGTTTTGTCCAGAGCAAAGTGTTTGTGACTTTTAATTAGTTTGTCTCAGAGCTAAGTTTTGTTTTTGTAAATAGATTGGTCTCAGAGCTAAGTGTTTGTGTCTTGTAATTATTATTGTCACAGAGCTAAGTGTTATTTTTTGTAATTAGTATGTACTCAGAGCAAAGAGTTATGTTTTGTAATTAGATTTTGTACTAAGAGCAAAGTGTTGCCTTGTAAATTAGTTTGTTCTACAGAGGGGGGGAGTTAAGTGTTGTGTGTTTATTAAATATTTTTCTCAGAGCAAGTGTTGTGATTTGTCTGTGTAAATAAGTTGTGTCTCAGAGCTAAGTGTTGTGTTTAGGTCTAGTAATTTAGTTGCGTCACAAAGCCAAGTGTTCTGTGTTTGTAATTAGTTTCTCATCAGAGCGATGTGTTTTGTGTTGGTTTTGGTAATTTAGTCTAGTGCGCGTCAGATCAAAGTGTTGTGTTTGTCTTGTAATTAGTTTGTCTCAGAGCTAAGTTGTTGTGTTTTGTCTTGTAATTAGTTTGTTCTCAGAGCTAAGTGTAGTGTCTTGTAATTAGATTTGTCTCAGAGCTAAGTGTTGTGTTTTGTAAAATAGTAATTGTGGCAGAGCTAAGTGTTGTGTACTTGTAATTAGTTTGTTCAGAGCTAAGTGATAAGTCTTTGTAATTAGTTTTGTCTCAGAGGTAAAGTGTTTGTTTGTAATTAGTTTTTCCTCAGAGCTAAGTGTTGTGTTTTTGTCTTGTAATTAGTTTTTCTCAGAGCTAGTGTTGTGTTATGTCCATGTAATTTAGTTTGTCTCAGAGCTAAACGTGTTTGTGTTTTTGAAATTAGTTTGTCTCAGAAGATATGTGTATGTTTTGTTTTGTAATTAGTTTTCTCAGAGCTAAGTGTTGTGTTTTGTCTTGTAACTATTAGTCTCAGAGCTAAGTGTTTGTGTTTTGTCTTGTAATTAGTTGTCTCAGAGCTAAGTGTTTGAGTGTTGTCTTGTAATTAGTTTTTATCCTCAGAGCTAAGTGTTGTGTATGTCTTGTAATTAGTTTGACTCAAGCTAAGTGTTTGTGTTGTCTTGTAATGATTTGTCTCAAAGCTAGTGTTGTGGTTTTGTCTTGTAAAATAGTTTGTCTCAGGAGCTAAGTGTTTTGCTTTGTCTTGTAATTAGTTTATCTCAGAGCTAAGTGTTGTCCTTTTGCCTTGTAATTAGTTGGGGAGATAAGCCTAAGTGTTGTGTTTTGTCTTAATTGGTTGTCGCAAAGCTAAGAGTTGTGCTTTTGTCTTGTAATTAGTTTGTCTCAGAGCAAAGGGGTTGGGCGTTGTCGTAATTATTTGTCCTCAGAGGCTAGTTTGTGCTTTGTGTTGTAAGTATTTGATCAAAGCTAAGTGTTTGTTTTGTCTTGTAATTAGTTTCGTCGCAAAGCTAAGTGTTGTGCTTTGTCTTGTAATAGTTTTGTCTCAAAGCTACGTGTTGTGTTTTGTCTATGTAATTGGTTTGTCTCAAAGCTAATGTTGTGTTTTGTCTTGTAATTAGTTTGTCTCAAGCTAAGTGTTTTGTGGTTGTCTTGTAATTTATTTTGTCTCAAAGCTAAGTGTTGTTCTTGTAAATTTAAGATTGACACAAAGCTAAGTGGTTGTGTCTTGGTAATTAGGTCATGTCTCAGAGCTGTAAGTGTTGTGCTATTTCTTGTAATTAGTTTTGTCCTCAAAGCTAAGTGTTTGTGTCTTGAAATTATTTGTCTAAAGCTAAGTGTTGTGTCTGTAAATTAGATTTGTCTCAGAGGTAAGCCGTTGTGCTTAGTCTTGAAGTTAGTTTTGTCTCAAAGCTAAGTGTTGTGTTTTGTGGTCTTGTAATTATTTTCTCCCAAATTCTAAGTGTTGTGTCTTGTAATATAGTTTGTCTCAAAGGTAAGTGTTGTGTGTTGTCGATGTAATTAGTTTGTCTCAAAGCGAATTGTTTTGTGTTTTTGTCTTGAAAATAGTTGTCGCAAAGCAAAGTGTTGTGTGTTGTCTTGAAAAAAGTTATTGTCTCAGAGCTAAGAGTTGTGTTATGTTTCTTGTAAATATTAGTCTCAAAGCTAAGTTTTTGTGGTTTTGTCTTGTAATAAGTTTGGTCTCAAGCTAAGTGTTGCTGTTAGTGTTTTGTAATTAGTTTGTCGCAAAGCTAAGTGTTGAGTTTTGTCTTCTGATTAGTCTTTTTCTCAAAGCAATGTTGTGTTTTTGTCTTGTAATTAGTTAGTCGCAAAGCTAAGAAGTTGTGTCAAGCAATAAAGTTTGTCGCAAAGCTTAAGTTTGTGTTTGGCTGTAAATAGTTTGTCACAAAGCTAACTGATGTTTTTGTCTTGTAATTAGTTTGTCTCAAAGCCTAAGTGAGTGTTTTTTGTCATGTAATTAGTTTTGTCCAACGCTAGAGAGTGGCATAGTCTTGTATTAGTTTGTTCTCAAAGCTGTGTTGTGTTTTGTCTTGTAATTAGTTGGCGCAAAGCTAATGGGTTTTGTCTTGTAATTAGTTTGTAGCAAAGCTAAGTGTTGTGTTTTGTCTTGTAATTATTTGTCTCAAAGCTAAGTGTTGTGTCTTGTAATTAGTTTGTCTCAAAGCTAAGAGGTTGTGTTTTGTCTTGTAATTAGTTTGTCTCAAAAGCTAAGTGTTTGCTTTGTCCTTGAATTAGTTTGTCTCAAAGCTAAGTGTTGTTTCTTGTAAAAATTTGTCTAAAGCTAAATGTTGTGTCCTTGTAATTAGTTGTCTCAGAGCTAAGTGTTGTGCGTGTTGTCTTGAACTTAGTTTTGTCTCAAAGCTAAGTATTGTGCTTTGTCTTGTATATTAGTTTGTCGCAAAGCTAAGTTTTGTGTTTTTGTCTTGTAATTAGTTTGTCCGCAAGCTAAGTGTTGTGCTTTGTCTTGTAATTAGTTATGTCTCAAAGCTAAGTGTTGTGCAATGTCTTGTAATAGTTTGTCTCTAGAGCTAATGGTTGTGTTTTGTCTATGTAATTAGTTTTGTCTCAAAGCATAAGTGTTGTGCATTTGTCCTTATGAAATTATGCTGTCTTCAAAAGCTTAAGCTTGTGCATTTCCTTGTAATTGTTTGTGTCTCAAAGCTAAGTGTTGTGCCTTTGTCTTGGTAATTATTTGTCTCAACATTTAAGTGTTGTGCTTGTCTAGTAAATAGTTTGTCTCCACAGCTAATGTTTTGTGCTTTGTCCTTTAATTAGTTTGGTCCGCAAATGCTAAGTGTTGTGCTTTTGTCTTGTAATTAGTTTGTCTCAAAGCTAAGTGTTGTTCTTTGTTCCTTGTAATGAGTTTGTCTCAGAGCAAGTGTTTGTTTATTGTCTTGTAATTAGTTGTCGTGCAAAATCTAAGTGTTGGCTTTGTCTTGTAATTCGTTTTTGTCTCAAAGCTAATTTGTTTTTTGTCTGTAATTAGTTTGTCACAAAGCTAAGTGTTGTGTTTTTGTCTTGTAATTAGTTTGTTCTCAAAGCTAAGTGTTGTGTTGGTCTTGTAATTAGTTTGTCTCAAAGCTAAGTGTTGTGCTTTGTCTTGTAAATAGTTTGTCCTCAAAGGCTAAGTGTTGTGTCATGTAATTATTTGTCTCATAGCAAAGTGTTGTGTCTTGTAAATGATTTGTCTCATAGCTAAGTGTTGTGCTTTGTCATGTAATTAGTTTTTTGTCCCAAAAGGGCTAAATGTTTGGTTTTTCTCGTTGTAATTAGTTAGTCTCAATCTAAGTGATGTGTCTTGAAAAAGTTGTCTCAAAGGTAAGAAGAGTTTGTGTGTTGTCTTGTAATTAGTTTTGTCCTCAAAGCTAAGAGTGTTGTGTTTTTTGTCCTTGTAATTAGTTTGTCTCTAAAGCTAAGTGTTGGTTTTGTCGTAATTAGGTTTTGTCTCAGGGCTAAGTGTTGTGCGTTGTCGCTTGTAATTATTTTTCTCAAAGCTAAAGTGTTGTGTCATGGCAATTAGTTTTGTAGCAAAGCTAAGTGTGTGTTTTGGTCTTGTAATTAGTTTGTCTCAAAGCAAAGTGTTGTTCTTGTAATAGTTTGTCTCAAAGCTATAGTGGTTGTTTTTGTCTTGATAATTAAGTTTGTCTCAAAGCTGAAGTGTTGTGCTTTGTCTTGTAATTAGTTTAGTCTCAAGATAAGTGTTTTGTTTCTTTTGTAATTAGTTTGACTGAAAAGCTAAATGATGTGTCTTGTAAATTTCGTCTGCAGAGCTAATGTTGTGCTTTGTCTAGTAATTAGTGTTGTCTCAGAGCTAAGTGTTTTGCTTTTGTCTGTAATTAGTTTTGTCTCAAATCTAAGTGTTGTGATTGTCTGTAATTAGTTTGTCCTCAGAGCTAAGTGTTGTGTTTTGTTTTGTAATTAGTTTGTCTCAAAAGCTAAGTGTTGTGCATTTGTCTTAGTAAATTAGTTTGTCACAAAGCTAAGTGTGTCTTAGTCTTGTAATTAGTATTGTCCTCAAAGCTAAGTGTTGTGCTTTGTCTTGTAATTAGTTTTTCACAAATCTAAGTGTGTGCTTTGTCATGTAATTAGTTTGTCTCAAAGCTAAGTTTTTGCTTTGTCTGTAATTAGTTTGTCGCAAATCTAAGTGTTGTGCTTTTGTCTTGTAATAAGTTTGTCTCAAAGCTAAGTGTTTGTGTTTTGGTCTTGTAATTAGTTTGTCTCAAAGCTAAGTGTTGTGCTTTGTCTTGTAATATTTTAGTTTGTCTCAAAGCTAAGTGTTGTTCTTTGGACTGATAATTAGTTTGTCTCAGAGCAAGTGGTTTGTCCTTGTAATAAGTTTGTCTCAGAGCTAAGTGTTTTGTCTTGTAATTAGTTTTGTCTCAGAGCTAATGATTTGGTCTTGTAATTAGATTGTCTCAGCTCTAATTGTTTTGACTTGAATTAGTTTGTCCTCAGAGCTTAGGGTTTTGGACTTGTAATTGGATTTGTCTCAGAGCTAGGTTGTGTTTTGTAATTAGTTTGTCTCAAAGCTAATGTATTTTGTCTTGTACTTGTGGGTCCTGCAGAGCTAAGTGTTTATGTCTTGTAATTAGTTTGTCTCAGAGCTAAGTGTTTATGGTCTTGTAATTAGTTTGTCTCAGAGCTAAGTGTTTTGTCTTGTAATTATTTTGGGTCTCCGAGCAAAGTGTTTTGTCTTGTAATTAAGTTGTCGCAGAGTGAGCAAAGGGTTGTGTGTTTAAATCGTTGTCTCAGAGCTAAGTGTGTGTGAGTTGGTTAAAAAGTGTGTCACGAGAGCTAAAGTGTTTATTTTGTCTTGTTATTAGTTTGGCTCAGAGCATACGTGTTTTGTCTTGTAATTAAAGTTTGTCTCGAGCTACGAGTTTGTCTTTAATAAGTTTTGTCTCAGAGCTAAGTGTGATGGGTGTTTCTTGTAATTAGATTGTCTCAGAGCTAAGTGTTGTGTTTTGTAATTAGTATGTCTCAAGCTAAGTGTTGTGTCTTGTGTAAATAGTGTGTCTCAGTGCTAAGTGTTTTGTCTGTAATTAAGTTTGTCTTACATAGCTAGTGTTATGTCCTATAAATAGATTTCTCAGACTAGTGTTTCAGTCTTGATAATTAGTTTTTGTCTCAGAGCTAAGTGATGTCGTGGTAATTAGTTTTTCCTCAGATCTAAGTAGTTGTTTTTTGTAATTATTATGTCTCAGAGCTAAGTGTTTGTGAGTTGTAATTAGTGTGTCACAGAAGTCAAAGTGATTTGTGAATGTAATTAGTTGTCTCAAGCAAGAGTTGTATTTGTCTTGTAATTAGATTTGTCTCAGAGCTAATTGTTGTGTTTGTAATTGTTTGTCTCAGAGCTAAGTTGATTGTGTATTTGTAAATTAGTTTGTCTCAAAGCTAATTGTAGTGTCTTGAAATTAGTATGACCTCAGAACTAATTTTTTGTCATGTAATTATTGTTCTCAGAACGTAAGTGTTTGTTTCATGTAAAAAGTTTGTCCTCAGAGCTTAATTGTTTGTCTGTAATTAGTTTTCCTCCAGCTAAGTTTGTGTGTTGTGAATTAGTTTGTCTCAGCGGCCTAAGTGTTTTGTCTTGTAATTAGTGTGTCTCAAGCTAAGTGTTAGTGTTTTGTAATTAGTGGTGTCACAGAGCTAAGTGTTGTGTCTGTAATTAGTGATGTCTCATGAGCTAAGTGTTGTGTTTGTAAAATTAGTGTTTCTCAGAGCTACGTGTTAGTGTTTTTGTATTAGCGTGTACATCAAAGCAAGTGTTGTGTTTGTAATTAGTGTGTCTCAGAGCAAAAATTGTTAGAGTTTTGAAATATAGTGTGTCCTCAAAGCAAAGTGTTGTGTTTTGTAATTAGTGTGTACTCAAAGCTAAGTGTTGAGTGTGTGTAATTATTGTGTCTCAGAGCTAAGTGTTGTGTCTTTGTAATTAGTGTGTCTCAAATCTAAGTGTTGTGTTTTGTAAATTATGTGTCTCAAAGCTAAGTGTTGTGTTTTGTAAAAAGTGCTGTCTCAAACTAATTGTTGTGTTTTTGTAATTTAGTATTAGTCACAGGATCTTACGTGTTGTTCTTTTAAAAAGTTTTTCTCAGAGCTAAGTGTTTTGTGTCTTGTAATTAGTTTGTCTCAGAGCTAGTGTGTGTGTGTGTTGTAATTAGTTGTGTCTCGGATCTAATTGTTGTGTCTATGTACTTAGTGAGACGTAAGAGTTAAGTGTTGTTCATGTAATTAGTTTATAGACTCAGAGCTAAGTGTTTTAGTGTCTAGTAATTAGTTTTGTTCTCACGAGCAAAGTGTTGTTGTCATGTAATAGTTTGTCTCAGAGCTAAGTGTTTTGGGTCCTAGTAAATTAGTGTGTCCAAGCTAAGTGTTGTGTATTGTAATTAGTTTGTCTCAGAACTAAGTGTTTGTGACCATGTAAACTAGTTTTGTCTACAGAGCTAAGTATGTTGTTATTGTAATTAGTTTGTCTCAGAGCTAAGTGTAGTTTTATTTGTAATTAGTGTTGTCTCCATAGCTAAGAGTTTGTGTGTTGTAATTAGTGTGTCTCCAAAGCTAAGTGTTGTGTGTTGTCATAGTGTGTCTCAAAGCTAAGTGTTGATCAGCAATTGAGTATGTCTCAGATGCAAAGTGTTGTGTTTAGTAATTAGTTTAGTCTCAGAGGCTAACAGATGTGTCATGTAATTAAGTTTGGTCTCCAGAGCTAAGTGTTGAGTGTTTTAATTAGTTGTCTCGAGAGCTAAGTGTTGTGTGTTGGTAATTAGATGTCTCAGAGCTAAGTGATGTGTTGTTGTAATTATTTTGTCTCCAGAGCATAAGTGTTTGTTCTTGAAATTGTTTGTCTCAGAACTAAGTGATTGTGTCTTGTAATTAGTTATGTCTCAGAACAAAGTGTTGTGTCCTTGTAATTAGTTTGTCTCAGAGCTAATTGTTGTGTCTTGTAATTAGTTGTCTCAGACTAATTGTTTGTCTTGTAATTAGTTTGTCTCAGAGCTAAGTGGTTGTATGTGTTGTAAATAGTGTGTCCTCAGAGCTAAGTGTTTGACATTGTAATTATTTTGCCTCATAGCTAAGTGTATTTAGACTTGTAATTATTTTGGACTCGATAGTGCAAATTGTTTATGTCCTTGTAATTAGTTTGTCTCAGTAGCTAAGTTTTAGTGTTTTGTAATAAGAATTGACCAGAGCTAATTGTTTTGTCTGTAAATTAGTTTGTCTCAGAGCTAAGTGTTTTGTCTTGTAATAAAAGTCTCAGAGCTAAGTGTTTTGTCTTGTACTTAGTTTGTCTCAGAGCTAAGTGTTATATGTCATTGTAATTAGATTAGTCTCAGAGCTAAGGGTTTTTGTCTTGTAATTGTTAGTCTCAAGCAAAGTGTTGATTGTTTGTAATATAAGTTTGTCTCAAAGCTAAGTGTTTTTGTCTGTAATTATTATGTTAGTGTGTCTCAGAGCTAAGAGTTTTTTGTATTGTAATTTATTTGTCTCCGAGCTAAGTTGTTTTGTCTTGTAGTTAGTTTGGTCTCAAGAGCTAAGTGTTTGTCATGTCATTCGTTTTGACCTCAGACTTAAGTGTTCTGTCTGAATTAGTTTGTCCTCAGACTAATGTTGTGTGTTTGTAATTAGTTGTCTCAGAGCTAAGTGTTTTGTGTTGTAATTAGTGTTTCCACAGAGCTAAGTGTTTTTTGTCTTTGTTATTAGTATTGTTCTCAGAGCTACTTGTTTTGGCTTGAATTAGTTTGTCTCAGAGCTACGTTGTTTTGTCTTGTAATTAGTTTTGTCTCAGAGCTTAAGTTTTATGTCGTTGTAATTAGAAATAGTCTCAGAGCTAAGTGTTGTGTTTTGTAATATAGTTATTGTCTCAGAGGCTAAGATGTTGTGTCCCATGTCATTAGTGTTCTCAGTGCTAAGTTTTTGTCTTGTGAATTAGTTAGGTCTCAGAGCTAAGAGTTTTTGTCCCTATAATTAGTTTGTCTCATAGCTAAGTGTTTTTGGTCTTGTAATTATTTGTCTCAGGCTAAGTGTTTTGTCCTTTAATTAGTTTTTCTCCACAGCTAAGTGTTTGTGATTTGTAATTAGTTTGATCCTCAGAGCTAATTGTATGTGAGGTTGTAAATAGTGTTCCACCAGAGCTAAGTAGTTTTGGATGTAATTAGTTAGTCTCAGAGCTAAGTGTTTTGTCTTGTATTACAGTTTGTCCAGAGCTAAGTGAAGTGGTTTTGTAATTAGTTTGTACGCCTAGAGCAAATTGTTGTTTTTATGTAATGTATTATAGTCTCAGAGGCTAAGTGTTGTGTCTAGTAATTAGTTTGTCTCAGAGCTCATTGATTTGTCTTGTAATTTATTAGACTCAGAGCTAAGTGTTTGTCTGTAATAAGTTTTCTCAAGCAAAGTGTTGTGATTTGTAATAGTGTGTCACAGAGCTAAGTGTTGTGTTTTGTAATTAGTGTGTCACAGAGTTACGTGTTTGTCTTGTAAAAAGTTTGTCTCAGAGCTAAGTGTTGTATTGAGAAATTAGATTGTCTCAGAGCTAAGTGTTGTTCTTGTAATTAGTTTGTCTCAGAGCTAAGAGTTGTGTTTTGTAATAGTTTGTCTCAGAGACTAAGTTTTGTGCCTTGGAATTAGTTTGTCTCATATTCTAAGTGTAGTTTTTGTAATATATTTTGGTCTCAGAGCTAAGTGGTTGTGTTTTTGTAATTAGTTTTGTCTCAAGCTAATGTTTGTCTTGTAATTAGTTTCTCTCAGAGTTTAAGTGTTGTGTTTTGTAATTAGTTTTGTCTCAGTGCTAAGTGTTGTGTTTTTGTCTGTAATTAGTTTGTCTCAGAGTCTAGTGTTGTGTTTTGTCCTGTTATATAGTTTTGTCCTCAGAGCTAAGTGTTGTGTCTTTTAATTAGTTTGTCTCAGAGCTAAGTGTTGTTTTGTAAAATTATATTTGTCTCAGAGTAAGTGTTGTGTCTGTAAATTAGTTTGTCTCAGAGCTCAAGTGTTATGTTTTGTAATTAGTATGTCTCAGAGCAAGTGTAGATGTTTTGTAATTAGTTTGTCTAAGAGCTAAGTGTATTCATGTAATAGTTTGTCTCAGAGTTTAAGTGTTTGTTTTACGTAAATAGTATTGTCTCAGAGCAAAGTGTAGTGGTTTTGTCTTGAAAAATATTGTCTCAGAGTCTAAGTGTAGTGTTTTGTCTTGTTAATTAGTTTGTCTCAAAGCAAGTGTCGAGTTATGTAAATTAAACTACTCAGAGCTATGTGTTGATTGTGTTTTTTGTAATAAGTTTGTCTCAGAGCTAAGTGTTTGTGTTTTGTCTGTAATGTAGTTTGGTCTCAGAGCTAAGTGTTGTGTTTTGTACTTGTAATTAGTTTTGTCTCATAGCTAAGTTGTTGTGTCTTGTAATAAGATTGTCTCAGAGCTAAGTGTGTGTTTTTGTAATAGTAATTGTGCAGAGCTTTAAGAGTTAGTGTCTTGTAATTAGTTTGTCTCAGAGCTAAGTGTTGTCTTGTAATTAGTTGTCTCAGATAAGTGTTGTTTTTGTAATTAGTTTTTTCTCAGAGCCTAAGTGTTATGTGTTAGTTGTCTTGTAATTAGTTTTCTCAGAGCTAAGTGTTGTGTTTTTGTCCTTGTAATTAGTTTGTCTCAGAGCTACGTGTTGTGTTTTGTAATTAGTTTGTCTCAGAGCAATGTTTTGTGTGTTGTGTTTGTAATTAAGTTATTTCCTCAGAGCTAAGTGTTGTGTTTGTTGTCTTGTAATTAAGTTTTGTCTCAGATCAAAGTGAGGTGTTTTTTCTTGTAAGTTAGTTTTGTCCTCAGAGCTAAGTGTTGTGTGTTGACTTTATAAGTTTTTTCTCAGAGCAAAGTGTTGTGTGTTGTCTTGTAATTAGTTTGTCTCAGAGGCTAAGTGATGTGTGTTGTCTTAATTTATGTTTGTCTCAAAGCTAAGTTGTTGTGATTTTTGTCTTGTAATTAGTTTTTTCTCAGAGCTAAGTTTTTTGGCTTTGTCTTGATACTTAGTTTATCTCATATCTAAGTGAATGAGCTTTGTCCTTGTAATAATTTTTGTCTCAAAGCTAGTGTTGTGTTTTGTCTTGTAATTGAGATTTGTCGCAAAGCTAAGAGTTGTGCTTTGTGCCTTGTATTATGTTTGTCTCAGAGCAAAGTGATTTGCTTGTCATTTCATTAGTTTGACTCAGAGCTAGTGTTGTGCTTTGTGTTGTAAGTAGTTTGACTCAAACAATGTTGGGTTTTTCTTGTAATTAGTTACGTCGGCAAATCTAAGTGTTGTGCTTTGTCTTGTAATTAGTATGTCTCAAAGCTACGTGTTGTTTTTTGTCTTGTAATTGTTTGTCTCAAAGCTAAGTGTTGTGTTTTGTCTTGTAATATAGTTTGACACAATCTAAGTGATTTGTGTGTTGTCTTGAAATTAGAGTTTTGATCTCAAAGCTAAGTGTGGTGTCCTTGTAATTAGTTTTTTCTCAAAGCTAAGTGTTGTGTCTTGAATTAGTTTGTCCTCAGAGCAAGTGTTGTGCTTTGGTCTTGTAATTAGTTTGTCTCAAAGCTAAGTGTTGTGTCTTGCAATTAGTTTGTCAAAGCTAAGTGTTGTGTCTAGTATTATATTGTCTCAGAGGTAAGCGTATGTGCTTTGTCTTGGAATTATTTGTCTCAAAGCTAAGTGTTGTGTAATGACTTAGTAATTAGTTTCTCACCAAATCTAAGTGTGAGTCCTGAAAATTATTTTTTGTCTATCAAAGGTAAGTGTAGTGAGTTCTCTCTTGTCATTAGTTGGTCTCAAAGCTAAGTGTTGTGTTTTTGTCTTGTAATTATTTTGTCGCAAAGCTAAGTGTTGTGTTGTCTTGTATTAGTTTGTCTCAAGCTAAGTGTTGTTGTTTTGTCTTGTAATAGTTTGTCTCAAAGCAAAGTGTGTGTTTTGGTCTTGTACTTAGTTTGTCTCTCAAAGCAACGTGTTTGTGTTTTAGTTTTGTAATTAGTTGTCGCTAAGCTAAGTGTAGTGTTTTGACTTCTGATTATTTTGTCTCAAAGCTAAGTGTTGTGTTTAGTCTGTAATTAGTTTGTCGCGCAAAGCTAGAGTGTTGTGTCATGTAATTAGTTTGTCGCAAAGCTAGGTGGTTGTGTTTGCTTGTAATTCGTTGTCTCAAAGCTACGTGTTGTGTTTTGTCTGGTAATTAGTTTGACTCAAAGCTAAGTGTTTAGGTTTGTCTTGTAATAGTTATTGACACAAAGCTAAGTGATGTGCATTGTCTTGTACTTAGTTTGTCTCAAAGCTGTGTTTGTGTTTTGTCTTGTAATTATTTGTCGCAAAGCTAATTGTTTAGTCATGAAATGTAGTTTATGTAGCCAAAGCTAAGTGTTTGTGTTTTGTCTTGTAATTAGATTTTGTCTCAAAGCTATGTGTTTGTGTCTGTAATTAGTTTTCTCAAAGCTAAGTTGTTGTTGTTTGTCTTTAATTAGTTTGTCCTCAAGCTAAGTGTTGTGCTTTGTCCCCTTGTAATTAATTTTGTCTCAAAAGCTAAGTGTTGTGTGCTTTGTAATTAGTTTTGTCTGAAAGCTAAATGTTGTGTCTTGTAATAGTTTGTCCTCAGAGCTAAGTGTTGTATGCTTTGTCTGTAATTAGTTATGGTACACAAAGCTAAGTTGAGTGCTTTGTCTAGGAGAAGTAGTTTTGTTCGCAAAGTCAAAGTGTTTGTGTTTTTGTCTTGTAATAAGTTTGTCGCAAAGCAAAGTGTTGAGCTTTGTCCCTGAATTATTTTGTCTCAAAGCTAAGTGTTGTGCTTTGTCTTGTAATTAGTTTGTCTCAGAGCTAAGTGATGTGTTTTTGTCTTGTAATTAGTTTGTCTCAAAGCTAAGTGTTGTGCATTGTCTAGTAATAAGCTTGTCACAAAGCTAATCGTTGTGCTTTGGTCTTGTAATTAGTTATGTCATCAAAGCTACAAGTGTTGTGCTTTGTCATAGTAATATAGTTTAGTCACAAATCTAAGTGTTGTGCTTGTGTCCTTTGTAATTGTATTACTCAAAGCTAAGTTTTGTGCTTGTCCCTTGAAAATATATTTTAAATGTTTTTGTCCGCAGCAGGCTAAAAGAAAACAAAAAAGTTGGGGGTTGATGCTATATATAGTTGATAGTTGGGAATTTTGTTGATATTTTTGTTTATTTTGTTTAGTTTGTTTTTAGTGTCCTTGTAATTAGTAGTATTTTCTCAGAACTAAGTGTTGTTCATTGTCAAGTAATAGTTTGGGATCACGAGCTAAGAAAGAAAGAGTAAAGTCTTTGTAAATAGTATAGTCGCAGAAGCTGAAGTGATTAGTGCAATTGTCATGAAATAAGTATGATCTCAAAGCTAAGTGAATTTGTGTTTTTTGGTCTATGTACATATTTTGTACACACCAAGCAAAGTGTTGTGTTTTTGTTTTTAAAACTTAGTTTAATAAGTATAGAGTCTGCACAGACAAATTGATGAGAGAAAGTATACCTTGAAATTAGATTAATGTCACAAAAGCTAATTGTTGTGCTTGTCTTGTATTAGTTTGTCGGAGGGTCATCAAAGCTAAGTATGTTGTGCTTGTAATTAGTTTTGTCACAAAGCTGAAGTGTTGTGTCTTGAAATTATTTTGTCTCAGAACGCTAAGAGATTTGCTTGTCCATGTACTTTTATATGATTGTTCACAAAGCTAAATGTTGTGTATTCTTTGTAATTATTTTGTCTCAAAGGTAAGAGTTGTGTCCTTGTGAATTATTATTGTCACAAAGGTAAGTGTTGTGAGTAGTCAATGTAATTAGTATTGTCACAAAGCTAAGTGTTTTTGTTTTGTCTTGTAAATAGTTTGACTCAAAGCAAATTGTTTGTTTTGTCTTGTAAAAATTTTTTTGATCCTCAGAGCTAAGTGATGTCTTTTGTCGTTGGTAATTAGTTTTTGTCTCAAAGCAAAGTGGTTTGTGGTCTGTAATTAGTTTGTCTCAAAGCTAAGTGATGTGTATTGATCCTTTGTAAAATATTTGTCTCAAAGCTAAGTGTTGTGTATCATGTAATTATTAGTCTCAAAGAGCAAAGTGATGTGTTTTGTCTTGAAATTCAATAGGGTTCTCAAGCTAAAGTTGTGCATATGTTGTCTGTAATAATGATATGACTCAAAGATCAGTGTTGTGTCTTGTAAATTAGGTTTTGTCCGGAAAGCTCAATGTGTGTCTTGTAATTAGAGGAATTTTTGTCTTCAGAGCTAAGAGAGGTGTAGTGCTTTGTCCTTGTAATTAGTTTGTTGCGTCAGAGCTAAATGTTGTTGGGGGGTTTTTGGGGGGATTAGGGGGGGGGGTTGGGGGATGGGGATGTGCTTTGGGTCCTTGTAAATATAGTTTGCTCTCAAATCTAAGTGTTATTTTTTTGTGCGTTTTTGACTTGTAATTAGTTTGTCTCAGAGACTAAGTGTTTGTGTTATGTTTTGTAATTAGTTTTTAGTCTCAAGCTAAGTGTTGTAGCATTGTTCAAGATAATATAGTTTGTCTCAAAGCAAATGTTTGTAGTATTGTATAGTGCTTTAGTGGGGTCCTTGTACCTTAGTTTGGTCTCAAGCGTAAGTGATTGTGTCGTGAGTTGTCTTTAAATTAGTTTAGTCCTCAAATCTAAGTGTTTGTTGTCATAGTCTTGTAAATTATTTTGTCTCAAAGCTAAGATTTAGGTGCTTTGTCCTTGTAATTATGTTTGTCGCAAAATCAAATGTTGGTAGCTTTTGTCTTGTAATTAATTTAGTCAGTCAACATCTAAGTTAATGATGTGGTTTTGTCTTGTAATATAGTTTGGTGTTCACAAACAAAAGTGAATTGTATGTCTAGTATAAATTAGGTTTTGTCTCATCCAAAGCTATTTGGTAGTTCTTTGGTCTTGTAATTATCTGTGTTAGTTTAAATAGTCACATGAGCTAAATAGTGTTGTGAGATATAGTCATGTAAAAATATGAGAGATTGTTGACAGAAAAGCAAATGTTTGTGCAAATACAAGTACATCAAAAATACGTGGATTGTCACAAATCACGATAGTTGTACTTAGTCTTGTAATAACTAAAGTAGCCAAAGCTAAGTAGTTGTGATTAATGGGAATGTCTTGATACAAAAGTTTGTCCCTCAGAGCTCATTTGTGGCTTTTAGATGATTGTACATGAATTAGATGTAGGACACACAGCAGCTACGTGTTGTGATTTTTGTCTTGAAATAAGTTTGACTCAAAGCTCCATTGTGTTTTGTCTTTGACTAAAAGCCAAAGGGTATTGTGTTTTATCATTGTCTCAAAGCTAGTGATGTGTTTTTTGGTTTATGTCTTTGTCTCTGTCAATCTGAGCCTTTCCATCCTGTCGTCGTTACCATGACACACTTCCACGAGCTACGCGGCGAATCGGTATCGCGCACAGCCATCAGCAGTCAGTCGTGTTAGGCGACAGTATTTGGGGTTTGTACAGCGCGCTCAAGTTGGTTCACTGGGGAAGAACAGTTTGATGTTTTAAACCGGTAGTGATAACCCAGTTCGAGAATTGGGTGGCCCTCTCAACGCCTTTAGCCAATTTTTTAGACACAGGAGAAGGGGTCAGCCAGGTTTTCTGACACTGGGGCCGTGTTTTGTGCATGCTACAGTGTGGGTGTGGTCTTGTGCAGGTTCTGTGTGACCTGTGGAGTGATGGATGTGCGGTGTGGGGGGTGTGTTTGTCGGGGGGGGGGTTGGTGTGCGTGTGTGGTTCCATTGACAAGGGGGGGGTGTGGGGGGGGGGGGGGGGGGGTCACTCAGGTTTACTCAACAGGTGGCGGGATAGAGCACTTCTGAGTATGAATCATCGTCATCTTTGCGTTTTTTTTTGAGTGGGGCTGGCAAACCGCCGAGTGTGGTCCGAGCCATATAGTTTTCTTACGGGATTTGTTCACCGAGGAAGATTTAGAACTAGAGTTTGTCTTGTGGCGTATAGCCAACTAGATCCAAGTAGTCCGTGTGTCCCCGTTCTGCTGTGGTAGGCGGAAAGGAGCCTGCAATAACAGCTAGCTGGTATGTTTTAGTGCAGAATGTGAATGAGTCGTGGGTATCTGTTACGTAAAACCTCACAGTGCCTCATCTGCGTGAGCGCTGACAGAACCGTTGTAGCGGGTTCCTTCGTATCTGTGGCGCTGCAAAGGTGATGCTGTTGTCGGCGCTGGCGTTACTTTTCTGCTTGTTGCTGTTTGAGTGGTAAGTGTGGTTTTCATTTCCTTTCGTCTGGTGTTTTGGTATTATACGTTTCGTGCATGTGTATGGATGGTTCGAATGTGTGGTGTGGAGTGTCGACTGAGGGGTTTATAGGGTTTCATTGAGATATGGAGGTATTATGGAGATTCGCATCCAGTTCATACAGGCGCTTGAATGTCTTTATGCAGGAATGTATAGGCATTAAGGGTTGTGACACACTAGAAATGGTCAAATATAGGGTGTTTGCGCTGTGACGTGCATAATTGTTGACATCGTGTGTTGGACGTATTGTTTTGACACTGTGAGATGGCAGAGGGTTGATGTATAGGCTGTCACTGTGAAATGCAGTAAGCGGAATGTTGAGCTCTTCGAGAGTGCATTGCACGTGGAATTAACACGCAGGGTGTGGTTAGGCTCGCAGGTTCATGATTGGAATTTTGACAATGCTTGGTAAAACCTATTGCTTTGAACTCTGTCGATTCTGGTCACGCGGTCGAGAGGAATGAGAAGAGTTATTATGATTGGGGAGGAAAGATTTGGTTGTAGTTTTTATCTATTTGCTACGGGTTTGGATTGAGTAATTTGGTTGTGTTGATTGGTATGGGAAGTAATCAGGGTTCCACTGCTCAGGTGGGGTTATTGGCTCATGGGGGGGGGGGTATGACTTTGGGGTAAGTGTAGCCCATGTTGGGAATGGATGATTGTGTGGACTGAGCCCCGGGGGGCGTAGCTGAGTACGGTCTAGATCGTATGGGGGGGGGACTGAGCACATGATTCTGACCATTGACTAAGTGTTTAGTCAAGTTGGAGTAAATACGGGATTAAACTAAGATCAGTGCTCTTTCTCTGATTGACCTGCCAAACCCCCCGTTGAACGACGGGATCCTAGTTGTGGCTGCTGCAAATCACCGCGAAGACTCTGTCGACTCCATCGAGGAAACCCGCTGTGTCCACCTGTCGTCCCCAAGGCACGTGTCATCTCGGGACAGAGGGGGCGGGGGAGGGGGGGGCGACGGGGGGGGGCAGGGCATCCGTCAGGTGGTGACTCGTCCTGCGTCCTCTCCGACCTGTCCCCCGCTCCATTCTGATGCCCCCTTGACCCGAAACAAGGTTTACCCTGGTTTTGTCCTCGGCCCCCCCCCCCCCCCCCAGACCGCGAGTGTCCAATTGACCCCTCACCCCCCTGTCCCTGTCCTCATGCCCTGCGGACGCTGCAGCTTGGGCGTAGGAGGGAGTCGTATGCTGGCCACAGTGGGCGGCTGGAAGGCAACTACTCGCCTGCACCATGTGGCGACCGGGCAGGACTGGGACTAGCACGTGGCATTACCCTTGGGGACTTTCGTCGAGAGAGCTTGCAGGGAGGCACTGGTGTTGCGGTGGAGGGCGTCCTGGACGCTGTGTGGTGTGGCCAGTGGTCTGGTGTGGCCAGTGGTCTGGTGTGGCCAGTGAACTGGTGTGGCCAGTAGTCTTGTGTGGCCGTGGTCTAGTGTGGACGGTGGTCTGGTGTGGCAGGGAGCATCGCGCAGCTGACGGTGAGAGTCAGTGTCTGGTGGATGTGATCGGATAGACGTGCGTGTGCAAGTGCTTCGGGCTCACTGAACAATAGTGAACAACAGCACGAGCGTGACACACAGGAGATAGTGTTGGGAATCGTGGACGGTGGTGAGTCGTGTGGAAACCTGTGTGCTGTGTAAAATGTTTTTCATGAACAATAATTAATAGTTTGGTCAGCGTGGTCGTTGCACTGTGGGGTATACATTGTATTGATGATATGTGTCATGTGCCCTATGACCTATGTGGTGTACTCCAGGTGCGGAGGCCATTGAAGTCCCTTTCAGGGGTTGATTTTGGCACTGTGCTGTATACATTGTGCTGATGATATGTGTCATGTGCCGTAATGTGTTTCTCATGAACGATAATTAGTAGTTTGGTCAGCATGGTCGTTGGCACGGTGTGGTATTCATTGTATTGATGATATGTGTCATGTGCCCTATGACCCATGTGGTGTCTCCAGGTGCCGGAGTCCATTGAAGTTCCTTCAGGGGTTGACTTTGGCACTGTGCTGTATACGTTGTGTTGATGATATGCGTCATGTGCCTATGACTAGGTAGTGTTTCTAGGTACTGCCGGCTGCAGGAGAGGGAGCTGGTGTCAGAGGTGGATGCAGTGTGATTGAGTGTAAATGAGCGAGGGGTTTGGGGGTGGTATGTGTTTTGGTGTGAAAGGGATTGATTAGAGTTGGAGGTGTGTAGTTTGTTATGGTCGGGAAAATGTTCATGTCACAGTCGCGGTCAATAAATGTTGTGTGAGTGTTAATTTGTGTTCAGCAGTCTTAGATCGTTTGGAAGCGACTAGATAGGCTGTAAACTCTGTCTGTCTTTCTATAGCAATTAGTTCAGGTCTTAGCGAACCTGACAGTCTCAAAGCTAAGTGTGGTGTGTTGTCTGTAATTAGTTTGTCTCAGAGCTAAATTGTTGTGTGTTGTCTTGTAATTAGTGTGTCTCAGAGCTAAGTGTTGGGGTGTGTCTGTAATTTGTTTGTCTCAGAGCTAAGTGTTGTGTGTTGTCTGTAATTGATTTGTCTCAGAGCTAAGTGTTGTGTGTTGTCTGTAATTAGTTTGTCTCAGAGCTAAGTGTTGTGTGTTGTCTTGTAATTAGTTTGTCTCAGAGCATAAGTGTTGTGTGTTGTCTTGTAATTAGTTTGTCTCAGAGCTAAGTGTTGTGTGTTGTCTGTAATTAGTTTGTCTCAGAGCTAAGTGTTGTGTGTTGTCTTGTAATTAGTTTGTCTCAGAACTAAGTGTTGTGTGTTGTCTTGTAATTAGTGTGTCTCAGAGCTAAGTGTTGTGTGTTGTCTTGTAATTTAGTTTGTCTCAGAGCTAAGTGTTGTGTGTTGTCTTGTAATTAGTTTGTCTCAGAGCTAAGTGTTGTGTGTTGTCTTGTAATTAGTTTGTCTCAGAGCTAAGTGTTGTGTGTTGTCTGTAATTAGTTTGTCTCAGAGCTAAGTGTTGTGTGTTGTCTTGTAATTAGTTTGTCTCATAGCTAAGTGTTGTGTGTTGTAATTAGTTTGTCGCAAAGCTAAGTGTTGTGTGTTGTCTGTAATTAGTTTGTCTCAGAGCTAAGTGTTGTGTGTTGTCTGTAATTGTTTGTCTCAGTGCTAAGTGTTGTGTGTTGTC
>CM031599.1:100777716-100780216 GCA_018398815.1 Conus ventricosus
TGTCTCAGACACAAACACACACTTAAACATATATGAGCGCCCGGACACACGTACACATCTATCTATCTATCTATCTATCTATCTATCTATCTATCTATCTATCTATCTATCTGTCTGTCTATCTATCTGTCTATCTATCTGTCTATCTACCTATCTATCTATCTATCTATCTATCCGTCCATCCATCCATGAACCCATCCAACTATCCATCCATCTGTCTGTCTGTGCATCTGTGCATCTATCTATCCATCTCTCTCTATCACTCTATCTATCTAACTATCTATATTTCATGTATATATGCATGCATAATAAGTATGTATGTGTGTGTGTATATGCATTAATGCATGTATGTATGTATCTAGACATGCATGTATGTATGCATTCATATATGTATATGTATGTACGTGCATTCAAGCATGTATGTATCTATGCATGTATGCATATATGTACACAGTTATATGCAGATATATATATATATATATATATATATATATATATATAATATATATAAATATATATATATATATATATATATATATATTGAATTATAAACAAAGCTTGCTCTTATGTCTTAGATTGAAGAAGTAGGGGGAGATACGCATTCATATCTGCAGTGGTAGATGATTCTGCCTAACTGACACTATGTGCTTGAGTGGGTGAATGGGGAAAAATAAAATAAATGCTTCTTCAAAAGCTTATATTCTCCAAGGGGGAGACATCCTCCAATAGGGAGGGAAACTCACTAACATATAACTCCTGGTCATATACCGATATTTCGAAACCTGGTTGATTCTCCTCAGTGACCGCGGAAAGTGGTAATTTGACTCCTCTGCCTTTTCAGTTTTAAGAAGAATGCAATCCCAGAAAAGGCTGGTGTGCAATACCGTAGTATGTTTGCTGAGTTTTCAAAAACCCAACCAAAGGTGCCATCAAAGAAGCAAAAGAAAATCATGAAAGAGCTACATTTTTCTTGTGAAAAGTAGAAAATATAAAAAGATATCCTCTTAAGACACAAGTGCTGAGGGCCAGTTCTTGGAATGAATCCGCAAGGGACTAAAATACAACAAACTAATAAATTCCAAGGATAAGTACCGAGCACCGTTCCAGCAACTTACAGAGCAGCTTGGTGTTGCAATGACTGCAAGAAATATTGAATTATAAACAAAGCTTGCTCTTATGTCTTAGATTGAAGAAATAGGGGGAGATACGCATTCATATCTGCAGTGGTAGATGATTCTGCTAACTAACAGTATGTGCTTGAGTGGGTGAATGGGGAAAAATAAAATAAATGCTTCTTCAAAATGAGCCTTCAGCAAGCTTATATTCTCCAAGGGGGAGACATCCTCCAATAGGAAGGGAAACTCACTAACATATAACTCCTGGTCTTTATACCGATATTTCGAAACTGGTTGTTTCTCCTCAGTGACCGCGGAAAGTGGTAATTTTACTCCTCGGGCCTTTTCAGTTTTAAGAAGAATGCAATCCCAGAAAAGGCTGGTGTGCAATACCGTAGTATGTTTGCTGAGTTTTCAAAAAACCCAACAAAGGTGCCATCTAAGAAGCAAAAGAAAATCATGAAAGAGCAAAACAGCTACATTTTCTTGCCCCGAACAAATGCTTGCCCTTTACAGTCTGGTCACCCCTACCGCGGTTGACAGACTCATCCAGTTTGCGGTCGAAAAATGCAAAAGAAAAAGCAAAGAAACTCCTTTTAGGAGCTGGAACGTTCGAACATTAATGGACAGAGCCAGTACGTCGAGACCGGAGAGAAGAACAGCGCTTGTCGCGAATGAACTCCAGCGATACCGAATAGACATTGCTGCACTCAGCGAAACCCGACTTGCTGATGAAGGCTCCCTAAGAGAAGAGGGAGGGGGATACACTTTCTTTTGGAAGGGAAAGCCACAAGCCGAAGACAGGATCCATGGCGTTGGATTCGCCATCAGGACAGCCCTGCTCAAAAGCATACCTGTGCTCCCGGTTGGCATCAATGAACGCCTCATGAAATTGCGTATCCCCCTCAGCAAGTCAAGACACCTCATAATCATCAGTGTGTATGCACCCATGCTCACGAGCCCAGACGACACCAAAGAGCTGTTCTACGAACATCTTGACCAGGCCATCAGGTCAACCCCTCAAAATGACAAACTCGTCATCCTTGGGGACTTCAACGCCAGAGTAGGAAGATACCATAGCAGCTGGGAAGGCGTTCTCGGCAGACACGGAGTAGGCAAGGTCAACGACAACGGCCTGCTCCTCCTCAGCAAGTGTGCGGAACACAGCCTCTGCATCACCAACACCTTGTTCAGGTTGGCGGACAAGTTCAAGACCACCTGGAAGCACCCGAGGTCGAAACACTGGCACATGATTGATTTCATCATCGTACGCCAAACGCGACATCAAGGACGTCCGGGTGACCCGCGTCATGAGAGGTGCTGAATGCTGGACTGACCACAGGCTGGTCAGGGCTGTAATGCCCCTGCACATACCACCGCCACAC
>CM031599.1:100787716-100790216 GCA_018398815.1 Conus ventricosus
ACATCGACTGCTCACCATACGCACACACACTCACAAACCTAAAAAGACAACTGTGTAAGACCGTGTAAAAAGATGAGTTTAGTTCGGTGATATACTACTGGCAAAGAGTCACAGAGCCTGATGTCGTGGTGGAATAAATTCCGAGTATTTAGGAGCCAGGAAGGAGAAGGAACGATCCCCCCTTCTTTATGCATTTGACTCTGGGAGGAACGCAAGAGCAACGAGTCAGAAGACTAGCGAAGGGAACTACAGCAGTGCATTATGAGTATAGAAGAGGTCCGACAGATAGTCTGGAGTTCCAGAATTAACAGCATTTGCAAACAGAGGCATTCGATTTTATATATGTCACCCTGGCTTTGATGACCGGGCAACCAGTGAAGTCTGCGTAAAAATAATTAGGGTGCTCTTTGAATGGTAGCTTTGTGATGGAATATACCTAGCTGCACAGTTTAGAAGCGTGCTGAAGTTTTTAGGTGAGGAAGACGGGAAGGCCTGGGGTAGTAATTAGAAATACAATAATCGAGACGCGAAAAGCACGAGAGAAGTGGAGAGAGTTTTGATGCTTCAGTGGAAAGGAGATGTCGGATAGCACCAATACGTCAAATATCCAGAAAGCATAGATTAACAGACAGTTTCACCTTTGTCGAACATATCAAGACCCCGGCTGTCCGATAAAGACACCAAGTATTTAACCTATACAGAGAAGGGAATAAACATACTGCAGATCAATAATGAAGAATTAACCGAAAGAGCGGTGTTTTTTTGCTTCCTGGTAAGCTGAACAGTAAGGCTTCAGATTTTGCTTGTTAGTTAGCTGAAGATTTGTTTTTAGCCATCCAGTCGAACGGACGACCACACATATCAGACAATTCCTGCCTTACAATCATAGTGACAAGATCAGAGGCATTCCCCGAGCTTCTCACTGGGTGTCGTCGGCAAACATCTGGTGATGACAGAGTGAGTTTCACGGATCTAGATAAAGATGATGCGAGTAACATTACAAAATACTGTTCCAAGGACGCGGCCCTGAGGGAACCCCAGATTCCATCTTGGCTATAACGAAGATCTGCCGTTGTTACAACGACTTACTGTGTCTAACAGACAGGTAGGACTTGACATTGAAGGCTGTCCTGTAAAACCGAAATAGTGCAGCAGAACGTGCACAATAAAGGAGTGAATCAAATTGAGACGAAAGCAGCGATAAGATCGAGTAGAGCAAGGAAAGAGGACTCTTTTGATCATCGGCAGCGACAAGAGATTCATTAACAACGCGAAGAAGAGCAGTTTCGGTATACTGTGACCGGGCACGATAGGCAGACAGAAAGGGATATTGAAGACCGTATAATCACGAGATGGGATAGGAGCTGGTTGATAGAACAACTCTCCTCAAATGAGTATGTAAACAAAGGAATATTTGATACTGTACAGTAGTTTTTCAAACTGATTTGGGTCCAAACCATCCTTACAAGTAAAGGCCTGACAAGAGCGAGCATGAAGATCCTTTAGGAAAACTCACCAGACGGAACAGACTCCTTGACCATACGGGTAAGAAGGAGAAAGAAGAGAAACCGATTATCACAAACTGAAGTGACGTGGGTATCGGATCCAGTTCACAAGTTTTTTGTGGGGCATGTCTTTCAGGATCTTAACTCACTTGATGGTCTTCAGACACTGGTGAAAAGAAAGCAAGGGGTGTTTCAACATCAGGACAGGTTGTGGAACATGAGCAGTCTGCATGCTGTCAATGTTCTGTCTGATTAATTGGATTTGCTGTTGAACAAGTCATGAACATATTGCCATTTCTGTTGAGGAATTTTGCTAGGGAGGGGGGACTTATTGATCATTCCCCAGAAGAGTTTTGTTATCGCAAACCGTTCCTTTACAAGTCTGACTTTCATTGATTTTTGGACGAAACGAAAACTTGTTTTGCTTCAAGAAGTAAACCGGTTTTTTACCTCATCCTTCTTTGTTGGTAAATAATCTGCTTGTGTACAGTGAGACCAGTCACCGCCAGGGCAACGCGCTGCAACATCGACGAGCACGCCCAATTATTTGTGCTTCATTGCAGCACTGGAGTGAACCACGTTTTTACTTATCTTGTAGGTTGGCACAACGTTAAAGGGGTCTCTAGTGGCATGTCTATCAAGCAATGCACAGAGACGTAGTGTAATAATCACTACAGTAAAGTCACCGTTACTGAACAGAGAGTATTCTCAAGATCATAACCTAACGATGATGCTGTCAATTGCACGAATAATCCTGCGCGAACTATTGTGGAAGGGTAATACATGCTTTTAATATTAAGTCACAACAACTGACATGTGATCAGAGGTGAGGTAGTTGGAGACACTAGTCGACAGAAACAATGGGGCCAGACTGACTGTCCCAACAACCGCAGACAATGATATGACCTGACCTTGTGTGTGGGTATCAAGGTCACAATCAGTACAGAACGTAACTGTGTAAACAGTGTCTTTCAAACCTGCCAACGCATTTGCTC
>CM031599.1:100816596-100821596 GCA_018398815.1 Conus ventricosus
CAAAAAATACATTAATGCTTTGAAACTTTTATGGATAAAAAAAAACTTAAAATCACAAATCACAAATGGAAGAGCATTGTTATGAAAATATATCCATTCATTGAAAAAAATTGAAAATTATGGACCAGCATGTGGTACAGGATACATGAGCTCTAATTTGTTTTGGAGACACACCTTTATAGCCTATAGGGAATTTTGTCTTTGCGTGACACCACAAACAATAAATGAACTTCTAGCTGAACCTGTGTTTTTATAACGACAAGGTAAAAACAGGAAATGAGATAATTAAACAAAAGAAATTAATTGAGAAAGGAAAGTATGCAATAAAACATTTTTTGAAGGAAAATGGACAATTCATGAACTTTGAAGAATTCATGACCAATGATGATTATACTATAAATTTGTCTCATACTGTGGATGGATTTCCTCAATGAAAGAATTCATAAAGAAAACTGGAATAAAACCTGATAATATTAATACAAACACAATTCAGTACATGCCAAGGGCTTTTAATATTATTATGAAAGAAGCAAAAGGAGCTAAACGATACTATGAAATTTTTACTCAAGATGAGCGTAAGCCAAACTGTTTCTCTCAATGGTTACAAAAACTTAATTCTGAAGTTTCTTGGAATAAAGTATTTACCCACGTCACAAAATTAAAGATGTAAAATTGAAATGGCTTCAAATTAGAATTATTCACAGAATTATTGGCACAAATATTGTTTTAAATACCATGGGCCTGACGAACACGACGAACTGCACATTCTGCAATGAAGAGAGAGATTCAGTCCAACACTTTTTATGGATGTGCCATTACGTGCAAACTTTTTGGAAAGAGCTTGAACATTTATTTAACGAAAAATGCCGAAATTCGTTTACCATTAAAATAACACGTGATATTATTATCTTTGGAGTCGACAAACATATGCAAACAGAGACAATTTTGACTTTATTATTATGGTTGCTAAATCTTATATTTACAAGTGTAAGATCGAAAGACGTAGGCCAAATGCTTCAGTTTTTCAGAGCCAGCTGAGCAGCAGATTCAAAATCGAACTCTATATTGCTAAAGTCAACAATGATCAAAACAGGTTTGATGCTGAATGGTACAATTACATGCCGATAATTTTTTACACAAATACTTTTTAAAAAATCGATAACAACAACAAAATCTCAATCTAATACGCATCTCCGTAATCCCAGTCAGTATCCATTTCTCAAGGGTTTTTTTTCGTTTTTTTTTTTTGAAATTTCATATTTGAATTGACATGTTTTTGAATGTGCATTTGAAGCAACATACGTTTTTATGCATTGATGTATTATCCGTATGCTCTTGCTGTAGTGTGGAAAATGTATATGTCGAATGTGTATGATATATATCAGGAGAATTTAAACACACACACACACACACAGACACACAGCCGCTCGCTCTCTCTCTTAAAGACCAAAGACTGGCACTCAGAATCCTCCTGAAGTTGTGGTCGTGATGGAGATGAAAGAAAACCTGTCCCATGTGACACTTGAAAGACGGCTCCACGATGACGTCGCCTCTAATGGAGTGTCCTTTCCACTGGGCCCTCCGTCGTGATCGCCACTAAACCTCCACACCGAATGGGCCAGCACACACATTCGGAGGACCATAAGCAAAGGGTTGGTAATTGGATGGAGGTAGGGAGGGCGACATAAGTACGTGTTTCATTGTAAAATTAAGATTGTGAAGGGATTGAAACATGAAGGGAAATGGTTAAAAAAAATGCTGGTTCCGGTCTGTTCTTTTGACACTCCACATTAGCTCTACCTGATTCCCAAACATCAGTCTCTCTACATTTCTCTGTTTCTGCTTATGTATTTCTGCTCTCTCTCTCTCTCTCTCTCTCTCTCTCTCTCTCTCTGTTGCTATGTTCTACAACCCTCCCCCCCCCTCATAAGGGGCAATAAGGGCCTTTACAAGAACAACCCATCTGAGTTCTGAGTTCTCTCTCTCTCTCTCTCTCTCTCTCTCTCTCTCTCTCTCTCTCTCTCTCTCTCTCTCTCTCTCTCTCTCTCTCTCTCTCTCTCTCTCATGGGTACGTTGATCTGTATGAACTGTTCTTTCAACGAAATGAACTGCAAATCTGCAAATTCAACGAGATGGAGAAAAAACGTGAAGGACCTCAGAGAGCTATTTGCTACCTTGTATAGTGATGCGAAGAATTTACGGGAGGAGATGAATGTCCTTAAGAAAGAAAATCTGATCCTGCAAAGTAGAATTCTGAACTGATGGTTAAAGAAGGCCAACCGGAAAAAAAAGTGACGATCTGGAGTGCAGATGAAAACGAAATGATTTACTCTTTATGGCCTACCAAGGATCAAGATGAAATGAATAAACAATCTGAAAGTAAAACAAAGGATGCAATTACTCTTAAACTAGAACTATATTGTGACACTAGATTTGGACGAGTCTGTAGACTAAATGCTACGCCCAACTTACCCATTATCGCTTGTTGTTATTTGATACAGACAAACTTTACATTCTTGAAGCTGGAAGGAACCAACATTTTTGTTGGAGACGCTTTTTTTCAACTGCTCAAAGAATGCACGATCTCAAGGGAAAAGAGCTGCTGTGACTTTTGATCACTCGATCATCGATGGGGAAAATATTACTCGGGTGAACACGGGGGTCTGCATAGACTGAGATAGGGGGCAGGCTGGACATTAGACAACAACGTTCCCTGTACTGGTATGTCTAATAAAGAGAATCGCAGGGCATGATCACCCACTGAAATGTTTGTCATAGGTGACGGTGTCACTGGTGAGTTGTGTTCTATTTGTCAGGGTATCCACGACGACGGCGAGAGCCAGAACACGTGCAAATGTGATAAAAATACAATTTCTTCAATTGTACATGAATTATGCTCCTTTTTATTGTGGAACGTGGATGGCCTCTTGCCTAAAACTGATGATTCTGATTTTCATTACATTTAATTGTCAGTTTGATTTTGTGTGCCTGATAGAAACATTTTTGGAAGAATGTAGTTTT
Organism: Conus ventricosus; assembly: GCA_018398815.1. Taxonomy (NCBI): domain Eukaryota; kingdom Metazoa; phylum Mollusca; class Gastropoda; order Neogastropoda; family Conidae; genus Conus; species Conus ventricosus. The sequence continues at coordinate 100,819,618 of CM031599.1, forward strand.
CATATTTGTGCTGGATACAATACATGTCACAACAAATCTGCCATTAAACTATACAAACAAAGAGGGAAGGTTGGGAGGGGTACGATGCTTAATAAAAAAAACGAACAATTTCCTATCGTTTTTCTCCTACCTACTAATTGTTCCACATTTAAAACAAAATCCTTCAACATCCTTTTCTTTTTTGGTGGGACCCCCCTCCTCCTCTTTTTTCCAACTGTCTTTTCTCCAAGAAGTAAGCAGAGCTGTCTCTGCACCTTTCTTGCACCAAGCAAGTCTGTATGTTCTACTACTTGTGGACATTCACCAAGCAAGTCTGTATGTTCTACTACTTGTGGACATTCACCAAGCAAGTCTGTATGTTCTACTACATGTGGACATTCACCAAGCAAGTCTGTATGTTCTACTACTTGTGGACATTCACTGATGGACGTTTCATGTTTCTTGCACCAAGCGAGTCTGTATGTTCTACTACTTGTGGACATTCGCTGATGGACTTTTCATGTTTCTTGCACCAAACAAGTCTGTATGTTCTACTACTTGTGGACATTCGCTGATGGACTTTTCATGTTTCTTGCACCAAACAAGTCTGTATGTTCTACTACTTGTGGACATTCGCTGATGGACTTTTCATGTTTCTTGCACCAAACAAGTCTGTATGTTCTACTACTTGTGGACATTCGCTGATGGACGTTTCATGTTTCTTGCACCAAGCAAGTCTGTATGTTCTACTACTTGTGGACATTCGCTGATGGAGTTTTCATGTTTCTTGCACCAAACAAGTCTGTATGTTCTACTACTTGTGGACATTCACCAAGCAAGTCTGTATGTTCTACTACTTGTGGACATTCGCTGATGGACTTTTCATGTTTCTTGCACCAAGCAAGTCTGTATGTTCTACTACTTGTGGACATTCGCTGATGGACTTTTCATGTTTCTTGCACCAAGCAAGTCTGTATGTTCTACTACTTGTGGACATTCGCTGATGGCCTGTTCATGTTTCTTGCACCAAACAAATCTGTATGTTCTACTACTTGTGGACATTCGCTGATGGACGTTTCATGTTTCTTGCACCAAACAAGTCTGTATGTTCTACTACTTGTGGACATTCGCTGATGGACGTTTCATGTTTCTTGCACCAAACAAGTCTGTATGTTCTACTACTTGTGGACATTCGCTGATGGCCTGTTCATGTTGTGGCGTTTCATGCAGAGTCAGGGTTTATTGGTGTTCTGTTGTTTGGCGTTTCATTCAAAGAGTCAGGGTTTATTGGTGTTTCATGCAGAGTCAGGGTTTATTGGTGTTTCATGCAGAGTCAGGGTTTATTGGTGTTTCATGCAGTCAGGGTTTATTGGTGTTTCATGCAAAGAGTCAGGGTTTATTGGTGTTTCATGCAGAGTCAGGGTTTATTGGTGTTTCATGCAGAGTCAGGGTTTATTGGTGTTTCATGCAGAGTCAGGGTTTATTGGTGTTCTGTTGTTTGGTGCAGTGACGAATTCACTCTGTGAATGCGGAAAGGAAGAATGAAAAGACATAAAGAAAGACAGGGAGAGAAAAGGGAAGAGACACTGAAAGAAAGATAAACAGCTAGATAGAGAGAAACAGAAAGGAAGAAGAAAGAATGAAAAGAAAGAAGACTGAAAGAAGGAGAAAAAAAAAAACACTTGGAAGAAAATGCATTGTAGTAGCTACGCAACACATTAACCACCCACCAGAGTAGCCTAAATGTTATTGATTTAAATGCCTTGATAGTTTTAAAACTTCACTCCATCTCCACACAGAACTCAACATTTCCCCGCCCCATCCTTGAGACGAAAAGCGAAACAATGTAAGGCGTTGATGACACCAGGAATGTACAAGCAGAAAACAAACAAACAAAGAGCAAGCAGTAGTTAAGAAGATGAGGCACAGATCGTCTTGCTAATTGTCCTTTCCCCTGGGAGGCTATCCTTATAGCCAGCTATCGTGCTAATTATTGTCCT
>CM031599.1:100830069-100841716 GCA_018398815.1 Conus ventricosus
CACGCACGCTCACACACATGGTCATGGACACATTCGTTAAGTTGGAATAAAATAGTTATAACTCCAGTCTTAGAAGTCTCAAGTCTTCCAGACTCTGTCTGTGAACGATAATGATCAGTTGCTTTCAACGAAGGGGAAAATAAAAGAAGACAGAGTCAAAGTAGCACAAAGAGATAGAAAGGGAAACCAGGTAAAAAGAAGAAAGAAAAGCTAAACCAAAGGATGAAACACAGGGTTAAGAGAGTGGGTAAGGGGAAATAGGGAACACGGAACATAGGGTTAAGAGAGTGGGTAAGGGGAAATAGGGAACACGGAACATAGGGTTAAGAGAGCCGGGGTAAGGGGGAATAGGGAACACGGAACATAGGGTTAAGAGAGCCGGGTAAGGTGAAATGGGGAACATGGAACATAGGGTTAAGAGAGTGGGTAAGGGGAAATAGGGAACACGGAACATAGGGTTAAGAGAGTGGGTAAGGGGAAATGGGGACACGGAACATAGGGTTAAGAGAGTGGGTAAGGGGAAATAGGGAACACGGAACATAGGGTTAAAGAGCCGGGGTAAGGAGAAAAGGGGAACATATAACATAGGGTTAAGAGAGTGGATAAGGGGAAATAGGGAACACGGAACATAGGGTTAAGAGAGTGGGTAAGGGAAATGGGACACGGAACATAGGGTTAAGAGAGTGGGTAAGGGAAAATAGGGAACACGGAACATAGGGTTAAGAGTGGGTAAGGGGAAATAGGGAACACGGAACATAGGTTAAGAGAGTGGGTAAGGGGGGAAAAAGGGAACACGGAACATAGGGTTAAGAGAGCCGGGGTAAGGGGAATGGGGAACATGGAACATAGGGTTAAGAGAGTGGGTAAGGGGAAATAGGGAACACCGATCATAGGGTTAAGAGAGTGGGTAAGGGGAAATAGGGAACACGGAACATAGGGTTAAGAGAGTGGGGTAAGGGGACATGGGGAACATGGAACATAGGGTTAAGAGAGTGGTAAGGGGAAATAGGGAACACGGACATAGGGGTTTAAAGAGTGGGTAAGGGGAAATAGGGAACAGGGAAACATGGGTTAAGAGAGTGGGTAGGGGAAATAGGGAACATGGAACATAGGGTTAAGAGAGCGGGGTAAGGGGAAAAGGGGAACACGGAACATAGGGTTAAGAGAGTGGGTAAGGGGAAATAGGGAACACGGAACATAGGGGTTTAAAAGAGCCGGGGTAAGGGGGAAAAAGGAACACGGAACACAGGGTTAAGAGAGTGGGGTAAGGTGAAATGGGGAACACGGAACCTAGGTTAAGAGAATGGGGTAAGGTGAAAAGGGAACATGGAACATAAGGTTAAGAGAGTGGGGTAAGGGGAGAGTGTGGGGTAAGGGGAAATACGGAACACGGAACATAGGGTTAAGAGAGCCGGGGTAAGGGGAAATAGGGAACACGGAAATAGGGTTAAGAGAGCCGGGGTAAGGTGAAATGGGGAACATGGAACATAGGGTTAAGAGAGTGGGTAAGGGGAAATAGGGAACACGGAACATAGGGTTAAGAGAGTGGGTAAGGGGAAATGGGGACACGGAACATAGGGTTAAGAGAGTGGGTAAGGGAAATAGGGAACACGGAACATAGGGTTAAGAGAGCCGGGGTAAGGAAAAGGGGAACATATAACATAGGGTTAAGAGAGTGGATAAGGGGAAATAGGGAACACGGAACATAGGGTTAAGAGAGTGGGTAAGGGAAATGGGGACACGGAACATAGGGTTAAGAGAGTGGGTAAGGGGAAATAGGGAACACGGAACATATGGTTAAGAGTGGGTAAGGGGAAATAGGGAACACGGAACATAGGGTTAAGAGAGTGGGTAAGGGGGAAAAGGGAACACGGAACATAGGGTTAAAGAGAGCGTGGTAAGGGGAAATGGGGAACATGGAACATAGGGTTAAGAGAGTGGGTAAGGGGAAATAGGGAACACCGATCATAAGGGTTAAGAGAGTGGGTAAGGGAAATAGGGAACACGGAACATAGGGTTAAGAGAGTGGGGTAGGGGACATGGGGAACATGGAACATAGGGTTAAGAGAGTGGGTAAAGGGGAATAGGGAACACGGACCATGGTTAAGAAGTGGGTAAGGGAAATAGTGTGAACAGGGAACAATAGGGTTTAAGAGAGTGGGTAGGGGAAATAGGGAACATGGAACATAGGTTAAGAGAGCCGGGTAAGGGAAATGGGAACACGGAACATGGGTAGAGAGTGGTAAGGGAAATAGGGAACACGGAACATAGGGTTAAGAGAGCCGGGGTAAGGGGAAATAGGGAACACGGAACACAGGGTTAAGAGAGTGGGGGTAAGGTGAAATGGGGAACACGGAACCTAGGGTTAAGAGAATGGGTAAGGTGAAATGGGGAACATGGAACATAAGGTTAAGAGAGTGGGGTAAGGGAGAGTGTGGGGTAAGGGAAATACGGAACACGGACATAGGGTTAAGAGAGGGGTAAGGGGAAATAGGGAACACGGACATAGGGTTAAGAGAGTCGGTAAGGGAAATGGGAACATGGAACATAGGGTTAAGAGAGGGGTAAGTTGAAATAGGAACACGGAACATAGGGTTAAGAGAGAGGGTAAGGGGAAATAGGGAACACGGAACATAGGGTTAAGAGAGTGGGTAAGGGGAAATAGGGAACACGGAACATAGGGTTAAGAGAGCCGGGTAAGGGGAAATGGGAACACGGAACATAGGGTTAAGAGAGTGGGGTAAGGGGAAATGGGAACATGGAACATAGGTTTAAGAGAGTGGGTAAGGGGAAATAGGGAACACGGAACATAGGGTTAAGAGAGTGGGGTAAGGGAAATGGGGAACATGGAACATAGGGTTAAGAGAGTGGGTAAGGGGAAATAGGGAACAGGAACATAGGGTTAAGAGAGTGGTAGGAAATGGGAACATGGAACATAGGGTTAAGAGAGGGGGGTAAGGGGAAATAGGGAACCGGAACATAAGGTTAAGGTGTAAGGGGAAAAGGGAAAAACGGAAAATGGGTTTTGAGAGGGGTAAGGGAAAGGGGGGGGAAAAGGAAAATGGGTTAAGAAGGGGGTAAGGGGAAATAGGAAAGGAACATGGGTTAAGAGAGTGGGTAAGGGGGAAAAGGGGGAAAATGGAACAAGGGTTGAGGTGGGGTAAGGGGAAATAGGGAACAGGAACTAGGGGTTTAAAGAGTGGGGAAGGGGAAAAAGGGGGAAAACGGAACACAGGGTTAAGGTTTTGAAGGGGAAAATAGGGAACACGGGAATAGGTTAAAGATGGTAAGGGGGAAAAAGGGGAAAGGGGAAAAATTTAGAGGGGGTAAGGGGGAAAAAAGGGAACAGGGAAATAGGTTAAGAGATGGGGAAGGGGAAATTGGGGAAAGGGAAAATGGTTAAAAGAGCCCGGGGGAAGGGAAATGGGGGAAAGGGGAAAAGGGTTAAGAAGTGGGTAAGGGGGGAAAAAGGGGGAAGGGAACAAGGGTTGAAGGGGGTGGGGAATGGGAATGGGGCAAAAGGGGTTAAATAGGGTAAGGGGAAAGGCCCGGGGGGTAAGGGGATTGGGGGGAAAAAACACGGAAAATAGGGGTTAAAAACGGGGTAAGGGAAAAGGCCGGGAAAAATTGGGGGGGAAAACCGGAAAATAGGGTTAAAAGAGCCGTCGTAAGGGGGAAAAGGGGAACACGGGAAAATGGTTAAAAGGGTGGGTAAGGGGAATAGGGAACACGGGAAAATGGGTTAAAAGAGCCCTGAAAGGGAAATGGGGGAAAACTGAACATGGGGTTTAAAAGAGCCGGGGGAAAGGGGGAAAGGGAAACCGGAACATAGGGTTTTTAAAAAGGGGGGAAGGGGAAAAAGGGAACCGGAACTTTGGGTTAAGAGAGTGGGGAAGGGGAAAAAGGGAACACGGAACATAGGGTTAAGAAGGGGTAAGGGGAAATGGGGAACACGGAACATAGGGTTAAGAAGGGGTAAGGGAAAAAGGGAACATGGAACATAGGGTTAAGAGAGTGGGGGGAAAGGGAACAGGAACATAGGTTAAGAAGGGGTAAGGGGAAATAGGGAACAGGAACATAGGGTTTAAGAGGGGGTAAGGGGAATGGGAACAGGAAAAGGGGGAAAGAGTGGGTAGGGGAATGGGAACAGGAACATAGGGTAGAAGGGGGTAAGGGGGAAATAGGGAACCGGGAACATAGGTAAGCGAGTGTGGGAAAGGGAACACGGAACATAGGGTTAAGAGACGGGTTAAGGGAAAAGGGGAACACGGAACATAGGGTTAAAGGTGGGTAAGGGGAAATAGGGAACACGGAACATAGGGTTAAGAGAGTGGGTAAGGGGAAAGGGAACAGGAACATAGGGTTAAGAGAGAGGGGTAAGGGAAAGGGAACATGGAACATAGGGTTAAGAGAGTGGTAAGGGGAAATAGGGAAACGGAACCGTAGGTTAAAGGGGGTAAAGGGGAAATAGGGAACACGGAACATAGGGTTAAGAGAGTGGGTAAGGGGAAATAGGGAACACGGAACAAGGGTTAAGAGTGTGGGAAGGGAATGGGAACAGGAAGATGAGTTAAGGGATGGGTAAGGGGAAAAGGGAAACGGAACATAGGGTTAAGAAGCCGGGTAAGGGGAAATGGGAACAGGAACATAGGGTTAAGAGTGGGAAGGGGAAATGGGAACACGGAACTGGTTAAGAAGAGGGGTAAGGGAAAGGGAACATGGACATAGGGTTAAGATAGGGTAAGGGGAAAGGGAACGGAAAAGGGTTTAAGAGATGGGAAAGGGAATAGGGAACCGGAACATAGGGTTAAGAGGGGGTAAGGGGAAATGGGAAACGGAACATAGGTTAAGGGAAGTAAGGGATGGGGAACACGGAACATGGGTTAAAGAGCGTGTAAGGGGAAAGGGGAACACGGAACATAGGTTAAGAGAGGGGTAAGGGGAAATAGGGAAACGGAAATAGGGTTAAGAGAGGGGTAAGGGGAAATGGGGAACACTGAACATAGGGTAAGAGAGCCGGGGTAAGGGGAAATGGGGAACACGGAACATAGGGTTAAGAGAGTGGGTAAGGGAAATGGGGAACACGGAACATAGGGTTAAGAGTGGGTAAGGGAAATAGGGAACCGGAACATAGGGTTAAGAGAGTGGGTAAGGGAAATGGGAACACGGAACATAGGGTTAAGAGGCGTGGGTAAGGGGAAAGGGAACACGGAACATAGGGTTAAGAGAGTGGGTAAGGGGAAATGGGGAACATCGGAACATAGGGTTAAGAGAGGGGGTAATGGAAATAGGGAACACGGAACATAAGGGTTAAGAGAGTGGGTAAGGGGAAATGGGGAACACGGAACATAGGGTTAAGAGAGCCGGGTAAGGGGAAATGGGAACACGGAACATAGGGTTAAGAGAGTGGGTAAGGGGAAATAGGGAACACGGAACATAGGGTTAAGAGAGTGGGTAAGGGGAAATGGGAACATGGAACATAGGGTTAAGAGAGTGGGGTAAGGGAAATAGGGAAAGGAACATAGGGTTAAGGAGAGGTGGTAAGGGAAATGGGAACACGGAACAGAGGTTGAGAGAGTGGGAAGGGGAAATGGGGAACAGGGAACATAGGTTAAAGAAAGTGGGGTAAGGGGAAATAGGGAACACGGAACATAGGGTTAGAGAGCGGGGTAAGGGGAAATGGGAACACGGAACATAGGGTTAAGAGAGTGGGTAAGGGGAAATAGGGAACACGGAACATAGGGTTAAGAGAGGGGTAAGGGAAATGGGAACACGAACATAGGTTAAGAGATGGGTAAGGGAAAATGGGAACACGGAACAAGGGTTAAGAGAGCCGGGGAAAGGGGAATGGGAACAGGAAAAGATAGGTTAAGAAGTGGTAAGGGGAAATAGGGAAAGGAAACATAGGGTTAAGAGAGTGGGAAGGGGAAATAGGGAACACGGAACATAGGGTTAAGAGAGCGGGTAAGGGGAAATGGGAACACGGAACATAGGTTAAGGAGGGTAAGGGGAAAAGGGGAAAACGGAACATAGGGTTAAGAGAGCCGGTAAGGGGAAATCGGGGAACACGGAACATAGGGTTAAGAGAGGGGTAAGGGAATGGGAACATGGAACATAGGGTTAAGAGAGGGGTAAGGGAAATAGGGAAACTGAACATGGTTAAGAGAGGGTAAGGGAAATGGGAACACGGAACATAGGGTTAAGAAGTGGGTAAGGGGAAATGGGAACACGGAACATAGGGTTAAGAGAGCCGGGTAAGGGGAAATGGGAACACGGAACATAGGGTTTAAAAGAGTAGTGTAGGGAAATGGGGAACACGGAACATAGGGTTTAAGAAGCCGTAAGGGGAAACGGGGAACACGGAACAGAGGGTTTAAGAAGGGGTAAGGGGAAAGGGGAACACGGAACATAGGGTTTAAGAGACGTGGTAAGGGGAAATGGGAACACGGACATAGGGTTAAGAAGGGGCGGGGTAAGGGAAAGGGGAACACGGACATAGGGTTTAAGAGAGTGGGTAAGGGGGAAATGGGGAACACGGAACATAGGGTTAAGAGAGTGGGTAATTGGAAATAGGGAACAGGAACATAGGGTTAAGAGAGCCGGGTAAGGGGAAATGGGGAACACGGAACATAGGGTTAAGAGAGTGGGTAAGTGAAATAGGGAACACGGAACATAGGGTTAAGAGAGCGGGGTAAGGAAATGGGGAAAAACGGAACATAGGGTTAGAGAGTGGGTAAGGGGAAATGGGAACAGAACATAGGGTTAAGAGAGGTGGTAAGGGGAAATGGGAACACGAACATAGGGTTGAGAGAGCCGGGTAAGGGGAAATGGGGGAACAGAACATAGGGTTAGGAGAGGGGTAAGGGAAAATGGGGAAGGGGAACAGGAAATAGGGTTAAGGAGGGGTAAGGGGAAATAGGGAACACGGAACAAGGGTTAAGGATTGGGTTTAAAGGGGGAAAAAGGGAACACGGAACATAGGGTTAAAGGGGTGGGTAAGGGGAAATAGGAACACGGAACATAGGGTTAAGAGAGTGGGTAAGGGAAGGAATAGGGAACATGGAACATAGGGTTAAGAGAGTGGGGTAAGGGGAAATGGGGAAACATGGGAACATAGGGTTAAAAAAGATGGGTAAGGGGAAATAGGGAACACGGAAATAGGGTTAAAGAGCCGGGGTAAGGGGAAATGGGGAACATGGAAAATAGGGTTAAGAGAGGGTAAGGGGAAATAGGGAACACGGAACATAGGGGTTTAAAAGAGCGGGGTAAAGGGGAAATGGGAAACATGGGGAACATAGGGTTAAGAGAGTGGGGTAAGGGGAAATGGGAACACGGAACTAGGGTTAAGAGAGGGGGTAAGGGAAAGGGGAACACGGAACATAGGGTTAAGAAAGTGGGTAGGGAAAAGGGAACACGGAACATAGGGTTAAGAGAGTGGGTAAGGGGAAAGGGAACACGGAACTTAGGTTAAAGAGAGGGGTAAGGGGAAATGGGAAACGGAACATAGGGTTAAGAGAGGGTAAGGGGATAGGGAACACCCGGAACATGGGTTAAGAAGTGGGTAAGGGGAAATAGGGAAAAACGGAACATAGGGTTAAGAGAGGGGTAAGGGAAAGGGAACACGGAACATAGGGTTAAGAGGGGGAGGGTAAGGGGAAATGGGGAACGCGGAAATAGGGTTAAGAGAGCGGGTAAGGGAAAGGGGGAAACGGAACATAGGGTAAAAGAGTGGTAAGGGGAAATGGAAGGAACACGGAACATAGGGTTAAGAGAGCCGGGGTAAGGGGAAATGGGGAACACGGAACATAGGGTTAAGAGAGGGGTAATGGGAAATGAGGGAACACGGAACATAGGTAGAGGAGGGGTAAGGGGAAATGGGGAACACGGAACATAGGGTTAAGAGAGTGGGTAAGGGGAAATAGGGAACAGGAACATAGGTTAAGAGAGGGGGAAGGGGAAATGGGGAACACGGGAACATAGGGTTAGAGAGTGGGTAAGGGGAATGGGGGAACATGGAACATAGGGTTAGAGAGCCGGGTAAGGGGAAATGGGAACATGGAACATAGGGTTAAGGTGGGGTTAAGGGGAAATGGGAACACGGAACATAGGGTTTAAGAGTGGGGTAAGGGGAAAATAGGGAACACGGAACAAGGGTTAAGAGAGGGGAAAGGGGAAATAGGGAACACGGAACATAGGGTTAAGAGAGTGGGTAAGGGGAAATAGGGAACCGGAACATAGGGTTAAGAAGTAGTGGGGAAGGGAAATGGGGAACATGGAACATAGGTTAAGAGAGGGGTAAGGGGGAAAAAGGGAACACGGAACATAGGGTTTAAAGGGGGAGGGTAAGGGGAAATAGGGAACAGGAACATAGGGTTAAAGAGGGGTAAGGGAAATAGGGAACACGGAACATAGGTTAAGAGAGCCGGGGGGAAAGGGGAAATGGGAACACGGAAAAGGTTAAGAGTGAAGTAAGGGAAATACGGGAAAACGGAAACATAGGGTTAAGAGAGGGGAAGGGGAAAATGGGAACGGAACATAGGGTTAAGAGAGTGGGTAAGGGGAATAGGGAACACGGAAATAGGGTAAAGAGCCGTGGGTAGGGGAAATGGGGAAAGGAACATAGGTTAAGAGAGGGGGTAAGGGGAAATGGGGAACACGGAACATAGGGTTAAGAGAGGGGTAAGGGGAAATGGGGAACACGGAACATAGGTTAAGAGAGTGGGAAGGGAAAGGAACACGGAACATAGGGGTTAAGAAGGGGGTAAGGGGAAATGGGGAAACGGAACATAGGGTTAAGAGAGTGGTAAGGGAAATGGGAACACGGAACATAGGGTTAAGAGAGGGGTAAGGGGAATGGGAACACGGAACATAGGGTTAAGAGAGGGGGTAAGGGGAAAAAGGGAACACGGAAACATGGGTTAAGAAGCCGATGGTAAGGGGAAAAGGGGAAACGGAACAAGGTTAAGAGAGCGGGTAAGGGGAAAGGGAACACGGAACTAGGGTTAAGGAGGAGGTAAGGGAAATAGGGAACACGGAACAAGGGTTAAGAGAGTGGGTAAGGGGAAATAGGGAACAGGAAATAGGGTTAAGAGAGCGGGGTAAGGGGAAATAGGGAACACGGACAATAGGGTTAAGAGAGGGGTAAGGGAAATGGGGAACCGGAACATAGGGTTAAGAGACGTGGTTAAGGGGAATAGGGAACACGGAACATAGGGTTAAGAGAGCCGGTAAGGGGAAATGGGGAACACGGAACTAGGGTTAAGAGAGTGGGTAGAGGGGGAAAAAAGGGAACACGGAACATAGGGTTAAGAGAGCCGGGGTAAGGGAATAGGGACACGAGGACATAGGTATAAAGAGTGGGTAAGGGGAAATAGGGAACACGGAACATAGGGTTAAAGGGGAGGAAGTGGAATGAAGCATGGGTTAAGAAGGTGGGGAAAGCAGAACATAGGGTTAAGAGAGTGGGGGAAGGAGAAATAGGGGAACACGGAACATAGGGTTAAGAGAGGGGTAAGGGGAAATAGGGAACACGGAACATAGGGTTAAGAGTGGTATGGGAAATAGGGAACACGGAACATAGGGTAAGAGAGCCGGGGTAAAGGTTAAGGGGGAAGGGAAATGGGAACACGGAACATAAGGTTAAGCGAGTAAGTAAGGCGAAATGGGAACGGAACACGGGAAAATAGGGTTAAGAGAGCCGGCGTAAGGGGAAAGGGGAACACGGAACATAGGGTTAAGAGAGTGGGGTAAGGAAATGGGAACACGGACATGGGTTAAGAGAGCCGTGGTAGGGGAAATGGGAACACGAACATAGGGTTAAGAGAGCCGGGGTGTAAGGGAAATGGGAACACGGAACATAGGGTTAAGAGAGGGGTAAGGGGAAATGGGAACACGGAACATAGGGTTAAGAGAGTGGGTAGGGGAAATAGGGAACACGGAACATAGGGTTTAAGAGAGCCGGGGTAAGGGGAATGGGACAGGAACATAGTGGTTAAGAGAGGGGTAAGGGAAATGGGGAACACGGAACATAGGGTTAAGAGAGTGGGTAAGGGGAAAGGGGGGAACAGGAACATAGGGTTAAGAGAGTGGTAAGGGAAAGGGAACACGGAACATAGGGTTAAGAGAGGGGTTAAGGGGAAATGGGAACACGGAACAAGGGTTAGAGGTGGGTAAGGGGAAATGGAGGAAACGGAACATAGGTTAAGAGAGGTGGTAAGGGAAATGGGAACACGGAACATAGGGTTAAGAGAGTGGGTAAGGGGAAATGGGGAACAGGAACATAGGGTTAAGAGAGTGGGTAAGGGGAAATAGGGAACACGGAACATAGGGTTAGAGAGCGGGGTTAAGGGAAATGGGGAACACGGAACATAGGGTTATGAGAGTGGGTAAGGGGAAATAGGGAACACGGACATAGGGTTAAGAGAGGGGTAAGGGGAAATAGGGGAAAACGGAAGATAGAGTTAAGAGATGGGTAAGGGGAAATAGGGAACACGGAACATAGGGTAGAGTGCCGGGAAAGGGAAATAGGGAACACGAACATAGGGTTAAGAGAGTGGGTAAGGGAAAAGGAAACATGGAAATAGGTTAAGAGAGTGGGTAGAGGGGAAATGGGAACATGGAACATAAGGGTTTAAAAGAGTGGGTAAGGGGAAATAGGGAACACGGAACATAGGGTTAAGAGGGGGGAAGGGAAATAGGAACAGGAAAAATAGGGTTAAGAGAGTGGGTAGGGGAAATGGGGGAAAACGGACTTTGGGGTTTTAAGGAGTGGGGAAGGAAATGGGGAACACGGAACATAGGGAAGAGAGCCGGGGTAAGGGGAAAGGGGAACAGGAAACATAGGGTTAAGAGAGTGGGTAAGGGGAAATAGGGAACACGGAACAAAGGGTTTTAAGGAGCCGGGTAAGGGGAAATGGGAACACTGGAACATAGGGTTAAGAGAGCCGGGGTAAGGGGAAATGGGAACACGGACATAGGGGTTAGAGAGTGGTAGGGGAAAAGGGGGAAAACGGAACATAGGGTTAAGAGAGTGGGTAAGGGGAAATAGGGAACACGGAACAAAGGGTTAAGAGAGACGGGGGTAAGGGGAATGGGGAACACGGAACCCTAGGGTAAGGAGCCGGTAAGGGAAAGGGGAACACGGAACATAGGTTTTAAAAGAGGGGTAAGGGAAAGGGGAACACGGAACATAGGGTTAAGAAGTTGGGTTTAAGGAAATAGGGAACACGGACATAGGGTTAAGAGAGCGGGTAAGGGGGAAAAGGGAACACGGAACATAGGGTTAAGAGAGCCGGGGTAAGGGGAAATGGGGAACACGGAACATAGGGTTTTAAAAGAGTGGGTAATTGGAAATAGGGAACACGGAACATAGGGTTAAAGAGAGGGGGGTAAATGGGAAATTAGGGGAAAACACTTTTTTTTTTTTTTTTTTTTTTTTTTTTTTTTTTTTTTTTTTTTTTTTTTTTTTTTTTTTTGGAAACAATAAGGGTTAAAAGAAGGGGGGGCCAAAAAAGTGGGTAAGGGGAGAGCCTTAAAAGGGGGACAATCCACGGGAAAAACAATTAGGGGGTTAAAGGAAAGGTGGGGGGTAAAAATTGGGAAACCTTTTTAAAGGGACAAAAAAAAGGGGGGGGTCAAAATTTAAAAA
>CM031599.1:100844091-100861591 GCA_018398815.1 Conus ventricosus
GTAAAGGGAAATGGGGAACACGGAACATAGGGTTGAGAGAGTGGTAAGGGGAAATGGGGAACATGGAACATAGGTTAAGAGAGCCGGGGTAAGGGAAATGGGGAACATGGAACATAGGGTTAAGAGAGTGGGTAAGGAGAAATGGAGAACATAGGAAAGGAGAAGAAATCTCTCAAAAAATATAAGATTAAGAAAATAGAAAAAAGATAAGTAGAAAAATTTACAGAATGAAAAAAAAAAAAAAAAAAAAACAACAACCTGTCAAACAATAAAAGACAACCAAAGAAAGAAAGCACAGAGGAAGCATAAAACAGACTGAGAAAGAAAGCACAGAGGAGCATAAAACAGACTGAGAACAAAGCAGAGCACACAAATAAAACAACTTCTAAAGGAGCAGAAAAATGGACAGATCCAGGTACTAATTACACGCACATAAGACGTTTCTGTCTGCTTCTATCATCAGTGTAGACAGATTACAGGTGGACACTGTGAACATTCATTCACATATATCGACCAATACTTTCCCCTTCGTCTGTCATCTAGAGCTATTTGTAGTTATCATATGAATCGTTATGATAAAAGGAGGATACTTTTACTCTCTCTCTCTCTCTCTCTCTCTCTCTCTCTCTCTCTCTCTCTCCTCTCTCTCTCTCTCTTCTCTCTCTCCTCTTCTTCTCTCACTCTCTCTCTCATCTCTCTCTTTCTCTCATTCTCTCTCTCTTTCTCTCTCTTTCTCTCTCTCTCTCACTCTCTCTCTCTCTCTCTCTCTCTCTCTACTCTCTCCTCTCCCTCTCTCTCTCTCTCTCTCTCTCCTCATTCTCTCTCTTTCTCTCTCTCTCTCACTCTCTCTCTCTTTCTCTCTCCTCTCTCCCTCTCTCTCTTTCTCACTATCATCTCTCTCTCTCCCCTCTCTCTCTCTCTCTCTCTCTCTCTCGTCCGCCCTCCCCCCCCCCCCCCCTCTCAGTTTGTCAATCTGTCTCTGTGTCTCTTAATCATGTATTTTCCTATCTATTCTTCTGTGTATTTGCGTGCATTGGTGCGGACACGCTTGTGAGTGAGTCTGCGTGTTTGTTTCAACCAGAGTGGTTGCGTCAGTCGTATGATCGTGTATGTGTAGGCCGTGCGTCTATGGAAGAGTGCGTTCATGGGTGCGTGCGTGCGTGCGTGCGTGCGTGCGCGCGGCGTGCGTGTGTGTGTGTGTGTGTGGTGTGTGTGGTGTGTGTGTTGTGTGTGTGTGGTGTGAGAGAGAGAGAGAGAGAGAGAGAGAGAGAGAGAGAGAGAGAGAGAGAGAGAGAGAGAGAGAGAGAGGGAGAGAGAGAGCGCATGCATGCATACGTGGCGTGCGTGTATGTGTGCTCATGCCTACCTCTCTCTCTCTCTCTCTCTCTCTCTCTCTCTCTCTCTCTCTCTCCTCTCTCTCTCTCTCTCTCCTCTCTCTCCTCCTCTCTCTCTCTCTCTCTCCCTCTCTCTCTCTCTCTGTGCGTGTGTGTGTATGCACGTCGCAGATCCAAGGGAAAAAATATAGAACAACGAAAAGACTCCTTTGTTTTATTGCAAAGGGAATATTATATTATTTAGCGACAAGTATAATTATGTTAGGTTTAAAGGCACTTTCTTTAGCATCAGTTGTATACTGGAAACTAAACTAGTGCTTTGGATCAGTTATTTGGATTTTATCATATTATGATAGTTCAGTACGTTCATAGATTAAGAAGGCGATGTTGGTGTGGCATGACCACGATAGCTGTGCATACATATTACTTAGTGTCATGATAATAAGTGTCTGTGTGGTGATGTTTGAACTCCTGCGTGCAAGCACGCCGTCACAATAAAAATAGACGACCTAACATTACATCTGTATTGGCTCTCTCTCTCTTCTCTCTCTCTCTCCTCTCTCTCCATCTCTCTCTCTCTCTCTCTCTCCTCTCCTCTCTCTCTCTCTCTCTCTCTCTCCCTAAATGAATTACAAAAATTTAAAAAAAATTGCAATGCTATGAACATTCGTCCAGCAACACCAGTTCCGCCTATGACAGTTAGTGATGTTTGCCAAGCTTTATGCCAATTAAAGCAGACAGGAAGCGCGGACTTGACGGGATTGATGGAAAAATACTGAAACTATCAGCACCTGTTATATGTGAAACTCTTACCTACATTTACAATTTATGCATTGATAAATGTCACTTTCCCGCTCAGTTCAAAGTTGGAAAAGTAATACCCATTTTCAAATCTGGAGACAAATCTGAACCATCGAACTACAGACCTATATCCATTTTGCCAGTTCTGTCCAAGCCCTTGGAAAAACACATAAATAAACATCTTTGCCACCATTTTGACTCCTCCAACCTACTAAATAAAAACCAATCAGGTTTCAGGAAAAATCATTCTTGTCAAACAGCGCTTACAAACCTAGTAGATCAATGGCTAGCCAGTGTTAATGAGAATAAATATTGTGGCGCACTGTTTGTTGATTTTGCAAAGGCTTTTGATGTAATTGACCACAAACTGTTATGCAGGAAGCTTTTATTATATGGTATAACAGGAAATACCTTCCAACTGATAACATCATCCTAGAAGATCGTCAACAAATCGTTTGTGTCAACAACAATTTATCAGAGAAGCTACCTATCCAACATGGCGTACCCCAGGGTTCTGTCTTAGGTCGTTGCTGTTCTCAGTTTATATAAATGATCTCCCTCTTTATATTGAGGATTCATGTGAACTCTTTTGTGATGATACCACTGTCCATACAAAGTAGCTCCAGCTTGGAAGCTGTTTTCCACTTCATTACAGAAGAATGCTGATATCTTAAGTAATTGGTGCAATGTAATCACATGTCACTGAATCCTAACAAAACAAAACTAATGCTGATAACAACAAGGCAGAGAAGACAAAACATAACCACACAGCCCCCATCTGTTTTTATCAATAATCAGGAATTGAAGTGGTGGATAGCCATCGAGTTCTAGGCGTATATGTTGATAATAATCTTTCTTGGTCTTATCACCTTCGCATTTATGTAAATCAATATCCGACAAACATATCACGCTGTGCAAGATTAAGCATTTCTTAAACCTTCATGCCAGGAAATTTGTTCCTACACGCACATGTTCTCTCTTCAATCAATTATTGTTCAACACTATTTGATTCTGCTAGTGCTAATGCCATGAAACCTCATTAAGAGTGTCTACAAAAGAGCACTTAAAGCAGTCCTATTAAATCATCTAGTCTTAGTGAAGGGGATTATACTAAAGCGGGGGCTCTTCCGTTACAGGAAATGTTTGCTGTCAACAAATGTCTGCTAATGCAAAAAATTGCATCAGGTTTAGCACCACAACTCTTCAGTCCAAATTTAGCATAAACCCTAGGGATTCAACCAAATTCCAGGTTCCCACACCTAGAATAGATCTATTTAAATCACAGCTTAGCTTACTCAGGTAGCGTGGGTTTGGAATTCACTTCCACTACATTTCGATGTACTCAAATTACAGAATCCTTCAGGGAAAAACTAATTACACATTTCACAGCAGACCATTGCTATTAGGGACAAAATGCATATACCATGGCACACCCTCTGTTTTGCTGCATATTAAACTGATACGCCGTTTCCTTTCCACTGATGTTTTCAAAACCAGATAATGATAAATGAGAGATATGGTTACTATCGGCTTTATTAATGATTGAAATTCATATCATGATGAATGACTGTCGTGGTCGCTGGTTTTATTGGTGCATTGTCACTAATTGATGATGTCTTTAATACTTGATTTCTTCGAGCACTGTAACTGGAAGGTGATAAATATGTGTCTGGATTACTGTTGATCATATTGATGTATTGCTCTTTATTCAAATTTATAGCAATGTTTAGCATGTGTTATTTTGGATAGAAAATTGGAATTATAATCTCTCTCTCTCTCTCTCTCTCTCTCTCTCTCTCTCTCTCTCTCTCTCTCTCTCTCTCTCTCCTCTCTCTCTCTCTCTCTCTCTCTCTCTCTCTCGCTCTCTCTCTCGCTCTCTCTCTCTCTCTCTCTCTCTCTCTCTCTCTCTCTCTCTCTCTCTCTCTCTCTCTCTCTCTCTCTCTCTCTCTTCGTTAATTACGGCTGCGTTTCGATGGATCGTCGCTTAATTAAAAATTATAGTTTTGGGTAGTGTATGAATGGTCAAAAAGAAAACAAAAAAGATGGTAAGGGGAAGTAAATAATAATGGCATCTCTCTCTCTCTCTCTCTCTCTCTCTCTCTCTCTCTCTCTCTCCTCTCTCTCTCTCTCTCTCTCTCTCTCTCTCTCTCTCTCTCACACACACACACAACACACACACACACACACACACATACACACACACACACACACACACACACACACACACACACACACACACACACACCACACACACACACACACACAGACACACACACACACACACACACACACACACATACACACACACACGCGCGCGCGCACATGCACACGCACACGCACACGCACACATCATGAAAAATGTGTTATGATTATGAGGCTAGGAATTTATTGCTGCTTACTGATAATTGATTGTTCGTTCTCGTTTTGCCTTATAACCACATCATAAATGTAAAAGAAAGTACAAATGTTGATATTATGATGCATTGTAATTGTCTAATGATCATCCTTAGCAGTTTGTTGTATGCTAAACTTTTACAAAAGGAATATAAACTCTCTCTCTCTCTCTCTCTCTCTCTCTCTCTCTCTCTCTCTCTCTCTCTCTCTTCTTTCTCTCTCTCTCTCTCTCTCTCTCTCTCTCTCTCTCTCTCTCTCTCTCTCTCTCTCTCTCTCTCTTCTCTCTCTCTCTGTGCGTGTATGTGTGGGCGTGTGCATGCATGTGAGCGCACGCGCGTACGTGTCTGACTGTGTTTGTGTAATTTTGTAATGGATTTTTTTTTTAAATAAATAATTATTATTCTTATTACTATTGTATTGTTACTATTATAATGTTGCTATATTCTTCATTGTTTCTGTCATTATTAATATGTGCAGTCTCTTTAGTTGAATTTTTTAAAATAGAAAGGGGACGGGATTGGAAAAAATAGGAAATGCCTAAAACCCTCTACCCTTTGGGAGAAATTTAAAGGGTTTTTGGGAGTTTTGAGTCTCTCTCTCTTCTCTTTCTTTTCTCTCTCTCTTTTTCTCTCTCTTCTTCTCCTCTCTCTCTTTTCTCTCTCTTCTCTCTCTCTCTCTCTCTCTCCCCCCCTTCGATGGGGGGATCGTTTTTTTCCATATCGTGTGGGGCCGGATTTTTTTTTTCTTTGTAATCAATTTTTTTATTTCTTTTTTTTTGGGTTTTTAAATGTATCTTTTTTCCCTTATAAAGTCATTAGCCTTAACTGAAAAATTGGATGAACTTTTTTAGGGTTTTGGTATGTTTTGTTTTTTTAAAAAGTTTTTGAAAGTCTTAGTCGCTAGTCAACTTAGCCCCTTAAAAGGGGGGCCCGGGGGGCCGGCCGGATAAAAAAAAGATGTGTTTGTTTTATCTGTTCCCCTTAAAAAAATAAAGATTTTTTAATCATCATCATCATCTTCTCTTCTCTCTTTTTCTGTTTTTTTTTTCTCTCTTCTCTCTCCCCTCTCTTTTCCTCTTCTCTCTCTCTCTCTCTTTCTCTCTCTCCTCTCTCTCTCTCTCTCTCTCTCTTCTTCTCTCGCTATCTCTCTCTCACACACCCCAAGACTCTCGGGCTTGTCTGTTGTCTCCCTCTCTCTCTCTCTCTCTCTTTTCTCTCTCTCTCTCTCTTTTTCTCTCTCTCCCCTTTTCCCCTCTCTTTCCCCTTCATAGTTGGGTTTAAGGGGGGGAAACCCGGAGACTGTCACGGTTAACCCGGTTACGGGTGAACAATGAGTGCGGGGAAAGGGAGATCCCGCAAGTCCCTGACCTAAAGGCACAAATCAAACCCCGGAAGAGATAGACAAACCAAAAATTTATTAAAATTAAAATTGTTATTGTTTTGGAGATGAAGAGGGGGGGCCCTAACTAATTTGATGAACAGGGAGTACTAAATCCCCCATTTAACCCAATCCGCCCGGAGGCCCAAAACCCCCCAAACTTACCCCCATTTTACTGAAGCCCGCAGGGAAAAAGGGAAATGTTTTTCCCAAGAAAAAACCAAAAAGGGAAAAAAAAAAAACATTTCAAAAACTTTTTTAAAGAAAAACATTTAAGGGCCCGTGAAGAAAAAACAACAACAAAAAAACCAAAACCTTCAAAAAAAAAACAACTTTTCCGCCGTTCTTTTCTTTGATACACCTGCTGTCTTTTTCGTTTGTCTTTTTTGGGGGCTCCCTTATTTCTAAAAACCTCTCCCCCAAAAACCCCTTCGATCCGAAAGCCCCTCACTGCAGTCCCCCTATGATGTGGGGACAGGCAAAGAAGTCCCAACGTCCCCAATGGGGCCCTCCCGGGCCCCAAGGGCAGCAGGTGTGTTGCTGGGGCCAAAAGGGGAAAAGGTAAGGGGTGGACGAACAGGAGGCAAAAGTGGCAGTTGAAGCCCCGGGGAAAGGCGGAAGAAAAGGAAAAAGGGGAAAAGTGTGAAATTTCTTACGTAAAACCAGAGGGGGAACACCTTTTCGGGCGGGGCGGGGGGGAAAAAAGGAAAAAGGGGGGGGGGGGGGGGGGGGGAGCATTGAAGGAAAATTTTGGGGAAAAGGGAGGTAACCAGACAAAAGGACCCCCCTACCCCCAAACTCTTTTTTAAAATTCTTTGGGTTCATCCAGGCAAAAAAACCCACACATACAAAACTCTCTACTTATAGTGGACACTTTGAACTGGAAAAAGATTAATCGGAATCCCTTAGGGAAGGGCCCAGTATTTAAAAAAAAAAATGAGGGTTTTAATTTTAAACAAAAGACGTGAAAATTTTGGGGTTTTTAAACCCAACAGAAAAAAAAACGGGGGCAAAAACTATTCAAAATCAACCCAATCAATTTTTTTTGTTTAAATGGGCCCACCCGACCAAGTAGTCTGTGGACTGTCTCTGAAACCAATAAATAAAAATTTTGAAAGAGGGATGTTATGAAAAAAAAGGGCCGGGAAAATGCCATCACCTTTTCACTTCCATAAAACCCCAACAAAACAGAAAAGAAAAAGGGCCCGCTGGTACCATAAGGGGAAAAAGGGGGAAAGAGGGGGAACACAAAAAAGACCCCCGCAAAAAACTCCCTACCAACCAATTTCCCAAACCCCTCGCCCATTAGGGAAAAAAGGTAATGCCATAAATAAAATTTCCCGGGGAAAATTTTGAAAAAAAAAAAAGAACCCTTGGGTGAATTTTTAAAATAAATAAATTTAAAATAAAAAAAACGATTTCAGCGAAAAAATTTGGGGTCTTATTTCGACCCCGAAAATGGGAAGAGGGGGAAAAAGGGGGAAGAAAGGAAACAGTTCTGATATGTATAAATTTTAAAAACTAAAAATTAAAGTAGGTTTTCCCACAAAAAGAGGCTGGGACCGCTTGGAAAGAACCCCGAGCCCGAATCGAAAAAAATGAATGCCAAAATTGCCCAAAAAGAAAAACTTTCTTAAAACGTGCCAAAACGTACCCCCAAAATTATTAATTTAAGACTAACATACCACAACCATTTCCCCAAAGAGGAGGGAAGCCGCCGGTTTTAAAAGTTGGGGAGGGGAAAAAACGCCATCCCCAGCCGACCCCCCAAAAGATGCCCCCCCCAGTCTGACCTCCTGTCCTTAGCCCTCCCCGTTTTCCCTTTTACGGGTTTCCCTTCGTTTTTTAAGTGTTTTTTTTTTAACTTTTCCGGGGGCTTTTCCTTTTTTCCCTTCGTTCTCCAGATTTTTTTTGATAAAGGGGGGGGGTAAAAAAAAAAAAGGAAAGGTGGGGAAATAAGCTCGCGGATGACGAGTCCTGCTCCGTGGGGACTCCCCAACCCCAGTTGTTATTAAAATTACGGGGGACGGGGCCCCTTTTAAAAAAAATGACAAGGGAATGAAAAAAGGATAAAAACTCGACCCCCCCCAAATCAAAAGTGTCAAAACTCCCCCCAACCCCAATTTTGTCCCCCTTTCCCAAATTAGTGAGGTAGGGGGAGCGGGGGAAAATGAGTGAACGAAAAATGAAGGGGGGAGCACGTGCAAAGGTGCACAGGGGTGGGCGGGTGAAAATGGCAACGACTCCCCAAAAAACCCAGTCGAGCGTTTTTCCCCCAAGATTTGGCCCTTCTAAAAAATGGGCATTTTGGGTTTAAAAATAATGGGGGACAAAAATTCCTCGAAAGGGGTGGAAAAAAAAGGTCAGGGTTTGGGCGCGTGCAGGGGGCCCAATCACATTTTTGGGTTTTTACTTTTTTTTTTTTTCCCGGTGTTTTAGGGGGACTGTTTATTGCGATGGCACATTTTGGTATTGTCATTTTGAAGGGTTTTGAAAAAATGTCTCAAAAATTAGGAGCCTTCCCTTTCTTTTAGACAAAAATAGTTATATTCGGAAACCCCTTTTCTTGATTTCGTTTGTTTTAGAGGTTTCCAGCTCTGCGATTGCCAGAAATGAAAGGTGTGTTTTTTGAAAGGTTTGTTTTTTAAAAATTTTATAAAAAAGTGCTGTGTAATGAAAGGGAACTGTCCTTTAAAAAATAAAAAAAGGTGCTGTGAAAATGCAAAGGGTTAGCCCAAAAAAACAAATTTAAAAAAGGGTTGTGTTTAATGAAAGGGAAAAACGTCCATCAACTATTAGAAAGTGTTTTTAAAATGAAAGGAAACTGCCCTCAATATATAAAAAGTGTGTGTTTTTTGAAAGGAATGTCCATCCTATATAGAAAGTGTGGTATGAAAGGAACTGTCCATAAACTATAAGAAGGGGCTGTATAATGCAAGGAACTGTCCTTTAACTATATGAAATTTGTGTTTTAATCCCAATTTGAACTGTCCATAAATTTTGGAAAGTGCGTGCAATCCCAAGGAACGGGCCTTCCCTATTTTAAAAAAGGCTGTAAAATAAAAATTGAATGTCCATCAATTTTTAAAAGAATGTGCGGGTTTAAGCAAGTTTTTGTCCATAAAATATTTTAAAAGTGCTGGGTAATGCAAGGAAAAGGGCCCATAAACCTATATAAAATGGCGGGGGAATGAAAGGGAAATTGTCCTTTTAACTATATAGAAAGTCCCTGTGTAATGAAAGGGAAACTGTCCTTAAATTTTTAAAAAAGTGCTTTTTTATTGAAAGGGAATTGCCCATCAATAATAGAAAGTGTTTTGTAATAAAGGAAAACGGGTAATAAAATATATAAAAAGTGTTTTTGGAATGCAAAAAGGCCCTTTCCCATCTAAAATAAAAAGTCCCTGTGTAATCCCAAGGAATTTTTCCTTTAAAATTTTTATAAAAAGTGCTTTTTTGGGGAATTTTGGGAAGGAAAATTTTTTCCCCATCAACTATATAAAAAGTGCTTGTAATCCCAAGGAATTTTCCATCAATTTATAAAAAAATTTGTGTAAAATTGCAAGGTTTTTTTCCATCAACTATATGGGAAAGGCGTGAAATTCCCGGGTTTTGTTTAACTATTTTAAAAAGTGTGTTTTAATGAAGGAATGCCCAAAATTATATAGAAAGTGCTGTTGTAATGCCAAGGAATTGTTCCATCAACGATATAGAAATGTGTTGTTAAGGGAAAAGGAAAATTTGCCCATCAACGATATGAAAAAGTGCGGGGTTTGCAAGAACGGGTCTATAAACCCAAACCCCCCCAAAGAAACCAAACCCAACCGTTTGGACTCGTTGCCCTTTAGTCCGATTTTAATATTTGGGAAATTTTTCCCGCTAAAAAATTTGAGTTAAAATGTCACTTTAAATGAGTTGTCCATCGGGGGTGAAAACTGAAAAATAAAATTAGAATTCGGTTTTATTACAAGATTTTAGATAAGAGACTTTTTTTTCCGTTTGAACTCAGTATAAAAATGCTGGGTTTGTTTAAATGACATGTAGTTGTCATAATTTTGTTGCCCGTTTTTTTACATTTGGCAGAGCCATCATTGTACAAGCTCTTTTGTCCCTTGGGTGGTGCTTTGGTTTTTAATGAATTGGAAAACTCTCTTTCTTCTCTTCTCTCTCTCTTTCTTTTTCTCTCTTTTTCCCCTCTCTCTCTCTCTCTCTTCTCTCTCTCTTTTCCCCTTTTCTTTCCCCTCTCTCTTCGTTTTTTCCCACCCCTTTTCTCTGTCATCTGTTTTCTCTTTTGTCTGTCAGTTCTTCTCTCTTCTTTCTTTTCTCTCTTCCTTTCTTCTCTCTTTTCTTAACTCTCTCTTTTTCCCCTCTCTCTCCCCTCTCTCTCTCTCCTTTTCCCCCCCCCCCCCTTCTGTGTTTGGTATGGGGCTCAGCCAAGGGAAAAGCTTAGCGATAGTCCCGGGGATAAGTCGGTCCCCTGGCCCCAAAAGGGGAAACACTCCCCACTACAAGAAAGTTTCCCAAATTTTCCCTGACTGGTCCCATACATCAGACGAATTTGTCAGGGGAAAATTTATCATCAGCCCCCCCAGACGATGATAGCTGTGGAGACCAAATTTCCCAAAAACACCCGGCCCCCTGGTTTTAAGAAAACACTTTGAAAAATGAGGGTTTTTAAACACTTTTTTTTGGGCATGAGGGTGAGTATTAAATTTTGAACTCCCGAAAAGGGCAAAATGTTTTGGATTTCATTTTACTAAAAACCCTTCAAGGGGGTCGGCCCGGGCGGGCACTGTGGGCAGTAAAACAGCTGGTAAAAGTTAACATGGTAAAACTGGCCCCCAAGTTTGGTGTGTGTTCGATCGGGCCAAAGGAAAATGGATCAGTTTAACACAAGGTAGTTTAATTGGCTTGGAGGATTTATGTAGGGGCGCCCTTTATACGCACTTTGGGCACACCCACAAAACACCCACCACCCCCACCCACACCCAAAACACACACCCACACACACAAACCCCACCCCAAAACCCCCCACACCCCACAAAACCCCCACACCCCCCAAAAACACATGCGTTGAGCATACGCACGCGCCGCAGAAACCCCCACAACCCCCCAACACACAAAAACACACCCACACACACAAAACAAACCACAACCACACACAAAAACCACCCCACACAAACACACACCCCACACAACAAAATTCCCGATGCACCATGCTTTTTCAAGTTTTTAACGACAGGGGGCAGTAAAAACCCGTCTTCCAAAGTCTCCCCCTTTTTCCCGATCGTTTTATAACCAGGGAAATTTATTGGGTTTAGAGGGGAAAAGCAAACAACAAGGAACTGCAGGGGCAGAGAACCCCAAAGAGCCCAAAAAAGGACAAAGTAAAGGGGAAAAAACAAAACATACGAGGGGGAAAAAAAACTGACTAAAAAAATTTTTAAGGTAAAGTGGGAAAAAAAATGCTTTGGGAGAAAAAAAGTTTTGAAAAAAAAGAAGTAAAAAACCGGGAAAAAAGGAGTTTAGAGCATTAAAAAAATTAAAAAATTTAAAAAGGGAAAAAAAACTTGGAGGTTAAAAGGGGGATGGGAAACCCAAATGGATTAAACCCCCAAAAAAAAACCCAAGGAAAGGTTTGGGGTAATTAAAAAAATAGATTAAGTTCAAAAGGCTTTGGGGTCATTTTTATCATCAGTCTAGACAGAACAGAGAGGGGGGTAGTAAAATTTATTAAAGGGGAAGGGTTCATAAAAACAAAAATTTTGTTTCTTGTCGCCCGTATTTTGCTTTTAAATTTTTTTTTTGGGATGGATTTACCCCAAACCCCCAAAACCCCTCCCCCAAAAAGTCGAATTTAGGGGAAACAATTTTTTATTTGGTTGTCTTTTCTGCCCCCTTTACGTCCCCCCCCCCTTCCCCACCACCACACAACACACACACACAACACACAAACACACCCACAACACAAACACAAACCACACACACACACACACACACAAAAAACACAAAACACACACACAACCCCCACAAACAACACAACAACCCCACACACACCACAACACACCACCCCCCCCCCCAAAACCCCACCACACACACTCACTTTAACGGGACGACGCAGCACGCACGCCAAAAGCACGGGAGCACGACGCAAAGCACCCCCCCACCAACACCCCCCCCCCCACCCCACAGCAACCATTAAAACTTTTAAAAAACCGCACCCCGCGCACCCACCCCAGAAAACCCAACCCCACACCACCCACCCAAAACACACACACCACCACACACACCCACAAAACACAACCCCACCCACACAACACAACATACCCCACACGCGCGGGGCGCGCCCCGCGGTTTACATCTCTTTCTCTCGTCTCTTCTCTGTCTCTTTTTCTCTCTTCTCTCTCTCTCTCTTTCTCTTCTTTTTCTCTCTCCCCTCTCCCTCTCTAATTGTTATTTTCACTGTTTTATTCTCGTTGTACGTGTGCATTTCATGTGCGTTTTCGTTTTGGGGTTTTTTTGGACGAGGGGGGGGTTTCTCGGGTGGGCGGTTTCGTTTATTCTTAAGCCCCACTTTAAAGAGGGCCCCGCGCGCGCCGGGTTTTAATATAATTATATATATATATATATTATAAAATATTAAAATTTTATATTTATTTTTATATATATTTAATATATATATATTTTATATTTTAAATATATATATATATATATATATTTTTTATTATAATATATATATATATATATATATATTTTTATATTTTTTATATTTTTTTATAATATATATGTGTGTGTGTGTGTGTGTTGGGGTTTTGTGTGTGTGTGGGTGTGTGGTGTTTTTGTGTGTTGTGGTTTTTGGCGCGCGGCGCGTATGTTTGTTTGTTTTGCGTGCGTTTCGTGGTGCGTGCTTTCGTGCCTGGGTGTGTGTGTGTGTGTGTGGTGTGTGTGTGTTTTGTG
This sequence comes from Conus ventricosus, assembly GCA_018398815.1. Classification (NCBI taxonomy): domain Eukaryota; kingdom Metazoa; phylum Mollusca; class Gastropoda; order Neogastropoda; family Conidae; genus Conus; species Conus ventricosus. The sequence goes on from CM031599.1 coordinate 100,856,955, forward strand.
TGGTGTGTGTGTGTGTGCGTGGGGTGGTGCGTGCATGGGCGTTTCGTGCGTGCGTTTCGTGCGTGGTGCGTGGGGGTGCGTGTTTTTTTGTTGTTTGGGGGGAGAGAGAGAGGGGAGAGAGGGGAGGAGAGAGAGGGGGAGGGGGAGAGAGGGGAGGGGAGAGAGAGGGGGTTTGGGGGAGAGAGAGAGATTACTAGCCCAGGGGGGGTATATCAAGGAATTTCAGGGCACCCATCTTAGAAATGTCCCGGGGGCTTAAAGGGCTCCCCCCCAAACCCCAAAAATCGGGTTTTGTTGAGAGATTTTCTGAAACAAAAATAAAAAAATTTTTAAGCCTGGAAAAATATGGCGCGATGCCCATTATTCCCGTTGGAATTTGGAAAACTTTACTACCTGGTCCCGTAGGGGGACATTGAAACGGGGAAACCCGGGAAGTCGTAGAGTTTTTTATTAAAAAAGGGGAAAAAAGACATAAAAAAAAACAAAAGATAAGTTAAGTTAAAATTTGCGGGGTTAATTTTCTGCAACAAAAAAAACAAACGAAAAAGTGATGCTCCCTTTATTCCTGAAAGTCAACCCAGCTTATTCTAATTTGAAAAAAGGGGGTTAGTTCCGCCCAAAGGGCACGCCCAAAAAGAGTACAGGGAAATGAAATTGTTTTTAGTTGTACCCTTGTTTGTCTGTGTCCCCGGGCGGGATTTAACCCCCCTCTTTTTTTAAAATTTTTCTTCATTTTTTCCCCCATCAGTCATTGTTTTTTTTAAAATTTTCCCTTAAATTCCCTGATATTGGAGTTTTTTTTGCCTTGTTCTGAAGACTCTGAACGGGGTGTTTTTTCTGTAAGGGCTATGGAAAAGGTGCGTTGTTCTGTAAGAATCTGAACGGTTCGTTGTTCTGTTTAAAATCTGAAAAAGGGCGTTCCCATACTGGGAAATCCTTTCAAATGGGTGGGGCGATAACACGTCAAGATGCTACAAGTAAAATGGGCTGTATGTTTTAAGCAAGTCAAATTGTACCAAAAAAGTGACTATGGGTTTTACAGGGCCCTCGTTAAAATTAAAGAAAAAATTGTTTATAGGTGGGTGGTTATGCCACCCCCACACCCCCACCCCAACAAAACACAAAAACCCCCACCCCACACACCCCCACACACACACAACACACAACCCCCCCCCAGCACGCAGACGCACGCAGCACGCACGCACCACACACCAAAACACAAAACACACAAAAACACGACCACACACCAAAAAAAACGGGGCGCGGGGCGCGCACCCACACAAAGAAGGAAAAAAAAAAACAGCTCCCTTTGGGTTTTTAAAGCAGAGGAATCTATTTTTTTGGGGGAAATTTTCTTAATTAGTGAAAAACAAATTGGGGACAGGAGTATTTTTAAATTTAAAAAATGAACCCTTTTTTGCGTTATTTTGCAAATGATGGGTCAGTAGTTTAAACACTAACAGGGGGTGTTTGGGGTTTTGTAAAAACGATGTTTTAAAAAAACTCAGTACCCAAAAATTTTGTTAAATTATGTTTGACTTCCATGCTGCCGCGGAGGTCAAATAAAAAAAATACGGGCCCCAAACCCCTTAAATTTGGGAAAGGAGAGGAGAGAGAGGGGAGGAAGGAGGGGAGAGAGAGAGGAGAGAAGGAAAAAAAGAGAGGAAAAAGAGAGAGAGAGGAGAGAGGGGCCGGGGAGAGGGGAGAGAGAGGGTAGGAGAGGGGGACGAGGAGAGAAGAGACAGAGAGAGAGAGGGAGAACAAGAGGGGGACAGAAAAAAAGAAAACAAAAGGGGAAGGGGGAGAGAGAGAGAGGGGAGAGGGGGAGAGGGGAGAGAAGAGGTGAGGAGGACAGAGACAGAGGCGGACAGAGGGCAGAGACAGAGAGAGAAGGGAATTGAAATTTTTTTTCATGTTTAAAAAAGGGCGTTGAGCAGTTTTGTGTTAAAATTTTATCTATTTATATGAAAAACTGGGGTGTGTATGGATATTTGTGACATTCACATCTTTTTTTTTTTTTTTTAAAAAATGCCCTGGGATTTACTTTCTGTTCCCCCCTTTCCTCTTTCCTCTCTCTTCTCTCTTTTCTCTCTCCCCTCTCTTCTTCTCTCTCTCTCTCTTTCTCCTTTCTCTTTGAAAGTATTTAAGAAAAATTAGGGTTTTATTTAGTAATGTATTGTTTTGTGTGGAGTTGTTATGACATGGTTTGGACAATTGTAAACCCCCAAAACATTAAATAAAAATAAATGGGGGTTTTAAAAAAATGGTCACTCCCAAAACCCCTGAAGATGAAAACTTTGAGGGGCACTTTTTGAAAAAGGGCAAATGACTAGTCGCAACCTGTAATGGTTTTAAAAGTTTATTGAGTATTTAGGACCCCGTTTAAATTTCCTAAACGAGGGGATTTGTAGGAGATCATGATGTTAAAAGGGACCAATTTAATTTCTAACAGACGTATGTTTGCCCGAAGGGTCATGATGTACATTGGGACCCCTTTTAATATCCCACGAGTGGGGATTTAGTCCAGCAGGAAGTTAAAATGCTAAAAAACAAGTGATTGGGTCAGGTGCATTGCTGCTTTTTTTTCGGAACATATTAGGTCAGGCAAAAAGTTGTTTTGGTAAAAAGGGGCTTTATAAATCAAAAAAACCCTGGTTAGCTAATAAAAAAATGGGCCCGTCGGGGGAAAGTATATTATAAAAAACAAATGGTTGGGCGACGTGTATTATCATGGTATTTTGGAAAAAAGGGTTTTTGGGAGGTTTGGGGGTTTTTTTCGTAATCAATGATACATGGGAGATGCCCCCGGTGTTTTTTGGGCACGTACAAAGGGGAGAGCGCTCAGTTGATTTGTCCCCCGTATTTTTAGTTTTCTCCCTTGCATTTTAGTCGTTTACTTTCCATTGCAATTTTGGTCGTTTTGTTTTAGTCCATTGCATGTGGGGGTTTAATTTTTTCTCATAAACAATTTTAGTCGTTTTCTTTACTATTGCAATTGGCGTTTAGTTTAGTCCCTTGCAATGTTTGTGTTTAGTTTATCTATTTTAAAAGTGGTCGTTTACTTTCTCCATTGCAAAGTGTCGTTTACTTTAAAACCCTTTTAATGTAGTCGTTTTTTTTATCCATTGATTGTGGTGTTTAGTTTAATCCCTTTCATGTTGTCGTTTAGTTTTCTAAATTTATTGTGGTGTTTTGATTTCCCTTGATTGTGGTTGTTTTGGGTTTAACCATTGCAATTTAGTGTTTAAATTTAATCCCTTGCAAATTTGTCGTTGTTTTTTTTCCATTGCAATGCAGTGTTTAGTTTTCCATTGGGAATGTGGGGCGTTTAGTTTACTCCCAAAAATGCAGTGTTTGTTTACTCCCTTGGGAATGGGGTCGGTTTTTTTTTACTCCAAATTCAAAGCAGTCGTTTTGTTTATTTAAATTTCCCCCCCAGGAAATTTGATACCAGTGTGTGTTTTTTGATTGCGTTTAACCCCTGCTTCGTGGGGGATTAGCTTTTTTTTTTTTTTTTTTTTTAGTGATTCCGCCTCCCGTTTTTGGGTTTGGGCAACCCCCTGAAAATGTTAGGGGGAAGGGGGGTGAAAAAGTAAAAAAATACCAAAGGGAAAAAAGCATGATCAGGAAATGATGTGAAACTTGTCCCCCGGGAAAACCCTCCCCCCAAAAATTCTCTCTAAACCCCTTTTTTCCCCAAAATCCCCCCCTCCGCCATTCCCGTCTTCTCTTCTCTCTCTTCTCTTTCTTCCTCTTCTTTCTCTTCTCTCTTCTCTTCTTCCCCTCTTTTCTCTTTTTCCTTCTCTTCTCTTCTTTTGCACCCCATTGAGTACTTCCGAAAAAGTTGTTTTATCTGTTATGTATTGACGTGAGACATGTTTGTTTACCCTTCCTATTATCAAGAAACATTGCATAATTCATTTTATGTCTCAGTATTTAATCATTCGATTAATTTAATTTGCGCCCCTTGCAAAGTTTTTGTGAACCATACTTTGGAAAGCATCGTTCTCAAATAAAAATACTCCGTTAAAAATTGCCTTCCCCCCCATCTGTTTTTATAATTTTTTCTCCCCCACCCACCTTTCACTTCCCCCCCTTTTGCCCTCTTCTTTGTAGGTTCGTTTTTTTGTTTGTTTGTAAGTTTTTCCCTTTGTTTCCCATCCCCATCTCTGGTGCTTTTTAAAGAATAGTTTGGTTTTATTGTAGAATTAGAAAGCATGGTGTATGTTGAAATTTTCAGTATGAATGATATGTGTTGAAATAATGTTGCATGAAAGGCAGAAATTTTAAACTTGGCTTTGGCCCAAAATCTTAATATTGGTATTAAAAATAATTAAAACCAACCCTTCAGTAAATTTCTCTCTCTCTCTCTTTTCTCTCTCTCCTCTCCTTTTCTTTCTCTCTTCCCCTCTCTCTTCTCTCTCTTCTTTTCCTTTCCCCGGGTTTTTTTAAATAAAAAAAATAATGTGCTTTTTTTTTAAAAATTTTTTTTTAAAATTAAGTTTTTATTGGGGCCCAAACCCGGGAACCCAAAACCCAGCAAATGATGTTTGTTTTTTTTGTCTTTTTTTTGGGGGGTATGCTGACGATGTCAAATTCTTGGAGGTCCCTATTGGGGAACCCAACATTTTTCTGAT
>CM031599.1:100871591-100874091 GCA_018398815.1 Conus ventricosus
TTGTTGTTGTCACTACTACTACTACTACTACTACTACTACTACTACTACTACTACTACTACTACTACTACTACTACTACTACTTCTAATAATGTTACTATAATAGTCATTATAATTGTTTCTGCAATTTCATTGCTGTTACAACTATTATATTCACTTGGATAATTAATATTATCATTACACATCACTATATATATCGCATTCCAACCTACCATTTTTCCAGCCTCCTATACCATCACTGTCATTCTTATATGGTTATAATCACGATTATATAAAAATAAAGTCCTGACATCAAAGTATGATAAACAGTTAGTAAAAAGATAAAGAATTTCAAAGAACAAACCGAACACTTACTTCACGAGCAAATTCATTTATCAACAAATGAAACAAAATGGAGCTGCATGTATCTGACTCTGTGTGTGTGTGTGTGTGTGTGTGTGTGTGTGTGTGTGTGTGTGTGGGTGGGTGTGGGTGTGTGTGTGTGTGTGTGTGTGTGTGTGTGTGTGTATGTGTGTGTGTGTGTGTGTGTGTGTTGTGTGTGTGTGTGTGTGTGTGTGTGTGTGTGTGTGTGTGTGTGTGTGTGTGTGTGTGTGTGTGTGTGTGTGTGTGTGTGTGTGTGTGAATCATGCATCTGACTGCTTTATTATTATTATTATTATCTGACTGCTTTCCACCTCTTGAACAATTAATATAGTCTGTAACTTTCCTTCCAATGCGAATCCTATCTCTGGCTCTATCACTTTTTGTTTTAATTCAGCTAGAGAATTCACCTATGGTACTATCTTTAAGCAAGACTGACAAGAACACGCTTCTGTGGATGGAGTCAAATGCTTTTTCCAAAGTGTCTGAAAGTTACATGTAATTTGCTACCGTAAGAAAACTTCCTGCACAGGTACCAGCAAAATAGAGATATGGCCAATGCTTGACAATCACTTGCAATGCTATTTTCATGTGCAACGTTTTGTGATTTATATCAATATTCATTCCAAAAACAGTTCGCTATTTGTATCATAAGGAAAACCCTCTTTAGCTGTTAAGATTATTTACTTTACCCCTGATTTTCAAATGAGCAAACTAACCCATCCGCTAAGTTGGCTGCTATGAGTGTGTGTGTGTGTGTGTGTGTGTGTGTGTGTGTGTGTGTGTGTGTGTGTGTGTGTGTGGTGTATGTGTGTGTGTGTGTGTGTGTGTGTGTGTGTGTGTGTGTGTGCGTGCGTGCGTGCGTGCGTGCGTGCGTGCGTGCGTGCGTGCGTGCGTGCGTGCGTGCGTGCGTGTGTGTGTGTGTGCGTGCGTGCGTGCGTGCGTGCGTGCGTGGGTGCGTGCGTGCATGCGTGCGTGCGTGATAGAGAGACAGACAGAGAGAGACAAAGAGAGACAGAGAGAGAGAGAGAGAACAGATGGGCATACAATAAGGATGATAGGGCCATTCTAATCGAATGAGCGTTATGTCAATGTCTTTCTCTTTCTGGAGGAAACGCGAATGTATTGCCGATACAACGATTGACTGTGATATTTCAAGCACAGTGTTTTCAAATGTTTGGTAATGAGATCAAATTATATGAAGCATTTTCCGAAATAATATTCATTGATGTTCTAAGCAAACCAGTGCTACATGAAAGAAACAACAACAGCGAAGCCGAGGGATGGTTGCACACACAACGCAGCTGTTTTGACCATAAAACAACCTCTCTCTCTCTCTGTCTCTCTCTCTCTCTCTCTCTCTCTCTCTCTCTCTCTCTCTCTCTCTCTCTCTCCTCTCTCTCTCTCTCCATAAATCTATTGAGTTATTGCAAGAGACACGTGTGCATGACAACATAATCTAACGCAAGTGTATGTGTCACCGATCGGCGGTAGTAAATCAGCCGTCCATGTGTTTGGAGTAATGGTAGTTCAGAAATAGAGAGCGTGTGCGCGTGTGCATATGTGTATATGTGTGTGTGCGAGCGTGCGTGTGTAAGATTTGGGATTTTGGTTAAGGTGGAAGGTTAGGCTAGGTAGGGGGCTGGGAAAGAAGACATACAATATTCTTGAATTCCAATCTTCACTTGTTGAAGGGATGGAAACGGGAGGTTGGTTTCGTTTCCGATTTGTTACCCTTTTGTTACTTTGGTTCTACACCAGAGAAGGCGGGCAGGATATCGGCTGTTGTTGTGTTGTCAAGTCTGTGAGTTGTTGTGGTAAATTGTCGTGTTGTTGTACGAGCAACAACTAGTCCGTTGGTCGGGGGTGTCAGCTCTGCGGAGGATAACGCTGCTCTGACCAATCGCTGGTTTGTGTTGTGAGTAGAGTTCGCTTGATTCCGACCAGGGCGGAATGCGTTGGGGTAGCTTCACTTCGGTCCCTGGTGTTCGTCGGAGTGGATGTAATCCTTGTAGGTGCGGCGGTAGCGCCGTTATTTTTGAGGAGTGACTTCGAGTCATAGTTAGAGCCAGGTCCTCGTCGGGTTTGGGTGCCCTTGCCTGTGCCGAGTCGGTGTCGTCTTTGTTGGCAGCCACTTCAGC
>CM031599.1:100881591-100901591 GCA_018398815.1 Conus ventricosus
GTTTACTATTTCATACAGGGTATATGCAGGGTATTTAAGGTGTTTACTATTTCATACAGGGTATTTAAGGTGTTTACTATTACATACAGGGTATGTAAGGTGTTTACTATTACATGCAGGGTATTTAAGGTGTTTACTATTTCATACAGGGTATTTAAGGTGTTTACTATTACATACAGGGTATTTAAGGCGTTTACTATTACATACAGGGTATTTAAGGTGTTTACTATTACATACAGGGTATTTAAGGTGTTTACTATTACATACAGGGTATGTAAGGTGTTTACTATTACATACAGGGTATTTAAGGTGTTTACTATTACATACAGGGTATTTAAGGTATTTACACTTACATACAGGGTATTTAAGGTGTTTACTATTACATACAGGGTATTTAAGGTGTTTACTATTTCATGCAGGGTATTTAAGGTGTTTACTATTACATACAGGGTATTTAAGGTGTTTACTATTACATACAGGGTATGTAAGGTGTTTACTATTACATACAGGGTATTTAAGGTGTTTGCTGTTACATACAGGGTATTTAAGGTGTTTACTATTACATACAGGGTATTTAAGGTGTTTACTATTACATACAGGGTATTTAAGGTGTTTACTATTACATACAGGGTATTTAAGGTGTTTACTATTACATACAGGGTATTTAAGGTGTTTACTATTTCATGCAGGGTATTTAAGGTGTTTACTATTACATACAGGGTATTTAAGGTGTTTACTATTACATGCAGGGTATTTAAGGTGTTTACTATTACAGCCAGGACATCGTGAAGCTAACAAATAAATGACGAGGTCAGGTGGTGTGTCAAAATGATACGAGATCGATAATTAGATCAGGAAGAATGTCAATATGCTGACAGGGAAAAAAAATTACAAGGCTTGTCAGCATGTTGATATACTGAGTGATACCTAATTCAGGTAACACGTAAATATGTTTCAAGGCAAATGACTAGTTGCTTAACGTTTCAATTTGCTGACTTAAAACTAACTTGGTCAGGCAACAAACAGGACGTAATGGTCATCCCGCACGTCAGTATGTTTACAGACAGCCCGCACGTCAGTATGTTTACAGACAGCCAGCACGTCAGTATGTTTACAGACACAAATGACTCGGTTGGGAAACACGTCAACGTGCTCACAGAAATAACATAATCTGGCAACATATCAATATGCTAACAGACAAATGACCAGGTTGAGCAACATTACAAACTGCTAATATATACATAAATCAATCTGGCAACACATCGGTGTGCTAAGAGATAAATGACTCGGCCAGGTAGCACGTCCATATGCTAACCAGCTGATGGCTAGAACAACCCAAGTTTCACAAAGCTAACACATAAACTATAAAGTTTGGTAATACGTCAATATCCAAAAAGACAAATCAATACGTTAGGTAGCATGCCAACATCTTTACTTTCTTTACTAACTAATGGCTAGATCAGGCAGTTTGTCAATACGGTAACAGAAAAATGACAAGATGCGCATCATGTCAATAAGCTAGCAGAGAATGATTAGGTCAGAAAGCAAATCGATATGCTGGTAGACAAATGAGTAGGTCATGCGACATGTCAGTAAGCTAACAAAAAATGATTAGGTCAGGCAGCAAATCGATTTGCTGGCTGATAAATGATTAGGTCATGCGGCACATCAATACTCCAATAAATAGATCAGGCAGCAAATCAATATCCTATAAAAAAATAACTCGGTCAGGTTGCTCGTCAATATGCCAACAAATGATACGTTCAGGCAGCATGTTAATATGCTAACATAGAAAATGACTCGGTCAGGTAGCACGCCAATATACAAACACAGAGATGTGTTTAGTTACCCAAGCATTGAAGTCACTTGGGGACCTCACCTGCAGATGCAAACTTCAAACTAAGTTAGCCATCCAAAAAGTGACCGTGTATCGGCCAGCAGTTGGGATTGCAGGACTAAAAAGATGAAAGAAAAATGCTTGGGAACGAAGAAAGGAAACGGAATATTTAGAAAATAATGAAAAGTTAGAGGGCCAGGAGAATGCAAAACGCCACCACCCACCAGATGATCATCTCCTTACACAGGTCACTGCTCTCCCCCACACCACCCACCAGATGACCATCTCCTTACACAGGTCACTACTCTCCCCCACCCACCAGATGATCATCTCCTTACACAGGTCACTGCTCTCCCCCACACCACCCACCAGATGATCATCTCCTTACACAGGTCACTACTCTCCCCCAACCACCAGATGATCATCTCCTTACACAGGTCACTACTCTCCCCCACCCACCAGATGATCATCTCCTTACACAGGTCACTGCTCTCCCCCACACCACCCACCAGATGATCATCTCCTTACACAGGTCACTACTCTCCCCCACCCACCAGATGATCATCTCCTTACACAGGTCACTACTCTCCCCCACCCACCAGATGATCATCGCCTTACACAGGTCACTACTCTACCCCACAACACCCACCAGATGATCATCTCCTTACACAGGTCACTGCTGTCCCCCACCCACCAGATGACCATCTCCTTACACAGGTCACTACTCTCCCCCACCCACCAGATGATCATCTCCTTACACAGGTCACTGCTCTCCCCCACACCACCCACCAGATGACCATCTCCTTACACAGGTCACTGCTCTCCCCCACACCACCCACCAGATGACCATCTCCTTACACAGGTCACTACTCTCCCCCACACCACCCACCAGATGATCATCTCCTTACACAGGTCACTACTCTCCCCCACCCACCAGATGATCATCTCCTTACACAGGTCACTACTCTCCCCCACCCACCAGATGACCATCTCCTTACACAGGTCACTACTCTCCTTACACAGGTCACTACTCTCATCCCCTTTCCCTTCCTGACCCTCCTCCTCATATGGAAGACGGTTACTTTTTTTTTCCCTTTTTTCTGTCCCAACCTCTGCGCCACTCAGAGGCAGTGCACCCACGCCGCTCATTCCGACACCCCGTCCACAGCCGCAGACCGGTCGGCCCCGTCGCAGCCCCGGCACCGGCAATCCACAGGGAGCAGTCAATGTCAAGTCATCAAGAGGCAACCCACCGGAGGAGACACTGCGCTCACTTCGGTGGTGTTCAGTGGCGCCTGTTCTGATCTAACATACGCAGGACACCACCTACTAAGCCCCCTACTGACGACAATAATTGCTTAGTCGCAGAGCCGACGTGAGTGAGCTCTCCCTCCGGAGGGCGCCACCACGTCCGTCCAACGACAGCCCCCATGGACTCGCCGATACCGGTGACCCCGACGGAACCAAACCAAGGCCACAGACGTGGAGAGGACATCGAAACCGAGGTTACCATGAGAGCAGGGCATGAAGGGCCACAGAATTTGAGACTTTTTTATGCTGATCGATGAGAATGAGGATGATTAAGATGATGCTACAGAGAAGGTAAATATGTTTGTTCAAGACCACCCATCTTATTTTGCACGAAACCCCCCCTTTTCACATACAAATCACGTCCATCTCATATCAGTTTTGGCCAAAATTAACACCTGTTTTTAAACAAAATTAACACCCCAAAACCTCTAAAAATTGACGTAATCGTCAATTTAAAAGGGGGCTTACGTGCAAGATAAGATTTGGTGATCGTGAACAAAGATATTTACATTCTCTCCAGGAACATAAAAATTAAGGGTTTACAGTACGCTCTTCTACTTCCAACACCATTAATAAATTAGAACAAACAACTGGCTCTCCATTTTGGTTAGTTATTTTTACATCTAATGAATTTATAGACCCCTCAATTAATTCTTTAAATTGACTGTTTCCGTCAAACTTATATGACTGATAATCGCAAAACCCTGCCGTAATTGCCGGCAGTGCTCGTAGAACAGTAGATGGCTGGCCATTAAACAAATTAGTATTTGTTTTTAACTGTTGTAAATGGACATACAACATTGGGTTCACGAGAAAATCGGCTGGTCTACTGCCTACATACTCATAAAGACCGCTTTTTTAAGTGCATATGTGTTTTAATATGATATGTTTCACCACTATCATAAAAGCCTAAAATTCGAGCAAGGCTTCTAGGAAAAACGTACTCCCTTTTTTCTTCAAGTTCTGAAAAATTCATAGTAATTATAAGATTTGCCTCATTAATTTTTAACTTAATGCCAAAATTGCTAAATACTTCTCTTAAAGAACAAAAGCCGTAGTAGCCATCGGGTATTTTTAAATGTTTTAATAGATTGCCTTGTTCGTCCTTAACATCCGCCCAATTATTCTTGACTCTTTCAGATATGTTAACCCACATAACTTTAAAACCAATTTCTCTAAGGGCAATTCTACAACTCCTGCGCCAATTGGGAATTGGGTACGTTAAGAACACACGTTTGTTTTGCCGGGTTATAGAGATGTACATCTTTTTTATAACTATTTAAAAAAAACTAATTTAAAAAATGGAACCTTTTAAATATAACGAAAACACTATTAACGTCACGGACGGCCCTTACTACTTTCTAATACGCTCTTCTACTTCTAGCTCTATTAATAAATCAAACAAACAACTGTCTTTCCATCTTGATTAGTTATTGTTTACATCAATGAAATTATATCTACCTAATTTAATTCGTTAAATGGCTGTCTCCGTCAAACGTATATATCTGATAATCGGCAAAACCCCCACTCCAGCCGTAGCAAAAACCGTTAGAACTTTGACGGATTGCCAGCAAAACAAATAAGCACAGAGTTCTTACTGTTGTAAAATGACATACAAAATGGATTTATGAGAAAATCAAAGGTTTATTGGCCTTTAATTGTATAAACATCTTCTCTTGTAACTACAACTTATAATCTTTTGCCACTACTGTGAAAGCCCAAAGATTTTAGCAAGTCCATTAGGGAAAATTGTACTCTCCTTTCTTTCTTTTGTGGGAAATTATAGTAATCTGAGGGTAGCCTCGTTAATTGTTAACAAATGCCAAATGCGCAAATTCTTCTTTTAAAAAGAACAAAATTTAATAAACCTTCTGTATTTGTATATGACTTATTATTATGATTGCCATGCTCGTCATTAACATTAATCAGTTATTCTTAAGCCCCCTTTCAATAGATAACCCACATAACTTTAACCCATTTCTCCTAAGGGCAAAACCCATAATTAACCTCACCTATGTCAATTGGGTGCGATAAGAACACCACTTTGATGTTTTGTTGGGTATATAGATCGCAATCTTTTTTTATAACTATTTAGAAAACTAATTTTAAAATGTATCATTTAAATATATAGTGACGACATGCTGCATACAAAGTAGAGCGTTTATAACCCAAATTTTGGACTCAGTTTACTAACCATTGCCTAACGAATTCATATGGCTTCCAAGTGAGTACTTTGTAAACCCACTAACTAGATATTAAATCCCCAATAAAGAGCGACCAGAGGTGCCATCCGCATGGCATCTCACCATATGGGTTTTTACAGAATCAGTTTAATTTGCCATTTACTGCGCCGAAGACTACTGGCTGCAGTGTTTCATATGCAAACCATTTAAAAACCACCTCCCAATCTTTTAGTAAGGTTCATATATAACTTCAGTTTATTTACGCATACAGACGAATACTAACTGAACTACAAGTGCCCCCTCCCTAAACGACAACGCGATTACCCATTTAAAAACCCTATGGACAAAAATTTTTTAAAAAAAAAAAATTTTGCATATGAAAGAAATTTGCAACGAATTTAACATGATCCTTTCACTGATTTTAGACAAAAGTTAGACCGCAATCAAGTTATCACATTGTATTTGTTGGCGAACGTATATATAATTATACTTATGACTACTGAGCCTGTCAGCAAACCTCTTTTCAACCAGACAAACAATTCGATTGATCCACAAACAAAACATCCTAATGCTGGACAACATTTAATCTTAGATAAAAAAGTAAAAGGCCTGAAACAATGCCAGGAGTGCAAAGACTAATGACGCCATACGAACATACGTTTGGTGTGTATTAGAGCGCAAAACAGATCCAAGTCTTAGCACGTGGATCAATCTACAGGGTTTGATGCCAAAATAATTTCTAGCTAATTTTAGAAGATGCATTAAACTCTGCTGTAGATTTGCCTGCCAGCATACAAAGGTATCAGGACGTTCTTTTCACATGCAGTCAAAGGTTTGACTTTGGTGTAGGTTATGGATTATACATCTATCCTCTGAACCTAGACCTACAGATTGGCTATGATACAGAAATATAACAATGACATCCTCATAGCTGAGACGACCAAAACTAGGGCACAATAAATTGCTTAAACATCAAGGCCCACTACATCCAATTTAAAAGAAATACCTAGCCCTGAAGAAAGCGCCCCGAAAGCACCCCACAGCCAGAAAGCGCCCACAGCCAGAAAGCAGCCCTAGAAAGCACACCACCTGTTAATGTACCTCACACGACAGCCATACAAGCGAAAAGACAGCCCTTGTTGTAAAAAAATTTTTTAACTTTACGATTAGCCTTAACTTTATTTCACTAAAATTTATCAGCAGCTAAGCACTCCTAACGACCACAGATGTCAGCCATATAACCACAACTTTGCCTATAGTAGAAAAAACCCACTAACAACACTGCCAATTATGCCAGCAGAGATCAAGCGCTTTGGTCTGCAAACTTCCTTATAGTTTGCTAGATGATGCAATTGTTTTCTTATCAACTTTTACCAGGCTGAGGCGTTGGAGGCGCTACTGGCCTGTTGGCGCACTGCCTGTTTAAAGCAAAACGAGGTAGAGATAGCAAACACCAACCTGTTAATATGCTAACTATTGTAATCCCCCCCAATCTCTGAACAGATCCATATCTGTCACTAGCGTAGTGTTTTCATAAAAGTTTTTTGTTTTTATAGTTTCATCTTATTCGGCTTGTTGTGATGCTAGCTGCGCTCGTTATAACAACACTTCTAACCTGGCCGCCCTTGTAGCATTAAATCCTTATTTTCCTGCTGTATTCAGCCTTTCTTCTTGTCCTAAATTGTTATTGTCAGCATCGGCGAGTTTATTTTTTTCTTCTCGATCTCTCTGTCTAGCTCGCACAAGTTTTTGCTAAATGGGGGGTAGTTCACCCCTTTATTGTCCATAGAGCCTCTTTAAGCCCAGGATTTCACGCATAAGGCAATGGAGAATCGTCAATTGTTTTTACTGTGCGTTTCCTCATTAAAACACGTTTTCAATTTCTCTATTAGTTCATCTGCTGTCGATTTAATTCTTGAAAGGTATGTTTTGTATTTCATATTGTGTTGGCAACTCTTGCCCCACGTTTGTAAAAGACTAACAGCCTAGACCTTAATCTCAATAAAGGTTTAATTGACGGGGGGGGGTCAACAACAGGGAATCTCTAAAGAATATGTGCCCTGCTTAAAAACAGGGTGGGTCTGGTTTGCAGAAGCGCACACTCTTTCCTTTACTGGTTCTTACATACAAATGATTATTTTTATCTGTTGAAAAATATCAGAAACCCTAAGTGCTCCAGCTGCACTCGCCCCATAGTGGCCATATAATGATGTCAATTCTATCTAGCAATCGTAGTTGCCTTAACCCTACTCGTTCACCTGCTGCAGCTACCTCAAGCTCCTATCTGCAATGGAGGGCCCTAGTTTCAGTTCCATCTTCTTCTCTTCATCACCAATAGATCAATTGCGTCAAAATCTTCAGCCAACATTTTTATATATATTCTTTTTGTTTTATAAAATTGAACTCATATGTTGTGACCTCGATCCATACAGAAAAGAGAAGGAACATCCCACGGCGTAAAAGTTATGGCAAATGTAATTAGTGTAAATACTCCATCAACAGTTCTCCAGCCTTGACGAAGCTTTACAAAGTCAAGTTCCCGGATCTTGGTGCTGGCGATGGTATAATGCCAGCACTGCTAACAATCATTCAAATAGATATTACCTCGACAGACCCTAATGCAACTGTTGTTGCCTAATTTGGAGAGGGCAATCCTTAAACATATTGGCAATCAATTGGAGGCAAGAATCTTTTGTATCTAACGAGCAGACATTTTTGCCCTCTAGTCTGATTTAATGGCTGCCTAAAAAAGAAAGAACGAGAAAGTTTATCAGGAATACAAAGCCCAAACGGTTCCCTCAGCACAGGCTTAAAGTGAGATCAAAGGTGAAGTAAAGATGAGGCAGTAGCAGAAGCATTTGCAACAGAGTTCTGCATCCCTCTAGATTTTGAGCTGTTAAAGACGCATATCCATATTACCAAGCGCACTAAAAGAAAAACTTACTTATGAACTGACATTTAATCTAAGCGAGTCTGTCGTTCGGTCAGAAGATCCTGAAGCTAAATACACAGGCAGCAACATTCTCTTAGTTGATGTTGTTACTAACCCTGAACTGGCCCAAACAATCTTAACCCAGTCTAAAAATAAACATTATTATTATGAAAGAGTTATACAATCCATTACAGAAAATAAAACAAGCGAGAACACTCTTTGGAACTTACATCTAATCGGTCTCTTGAAGTCTTTAAAAGGAATTATGTTCTTATTTACTGAAGAAACAACTCCTTTTCAGAGAGAATCAGAAGCGTTTTAATAATCCCAAAAATGTGAGAAGGTCGAGGTGTGCAAATTAAAGGCAATCCGATCATTGTATCGGTCCGCGACTTTACCTCACCAACACTTTCGAATGAATAAGAAAGTTGTAGGCAAAGGATTCCTGCGTTTAGCGTGTATGAAAAACTTCGCCTCTATGATGTAAGACTCGAAGACTACTTAATACGTCAATATGGGCTGTGGTTAGATTATTATATCCAAACATTTGACAACAGATTTTGTTGGAAGTGGGAGAAAGGATATGCAAGATGGAATAAAAAAAAAATATTCACAAAAATCAGACGGAACGCACCATACAAATGCATTTTTTAATGGTTAGTGTGATGCACATTAAACATTGAAGAAAACACGCTAAAAGAACGCAGCTCATATAATGCAGAAGAAATAATCTAATAAAAAACAGATGATAACTTAAAGTTTCTGCCAAAAGATTCCGCACTGTTCTCTATCTCTGCGGTATTACATGGTGTGGGAAAACAGTCCTTCGTAACTTGATTTGGGGGAATACAAACATAAACAGGTTTCATTACGAGCACATTGTTCTAATTCAGCCCAAGACACCATTAAGCACAACAAGTCGTTACAAAGAAAGGAAGTTTATTTTGGACAGACAGAATATATTTTAGTTGAACCCTAGCGAACCAGCTAAGCGACTGTTTAGAATATAACTATAGACTATTTGAGGGAACTGAAAACGCTGAGTAATTATGACGAATGTTCAGCTGAACGAGACATAGTTAAAAAAAGAAAAGGCCCTATCAAAGCTAGCGTTTAGTGGCGCCACGCCTTAGTTTTCTGTGTGGCTCTTAACTCAAAAATATAAGCTGTCGGTTAATTAGGGCGGGATCGCAGTTAAAATCAGTTGTATATTTACACTAAGGACAAAGATAGTTTATGAAGATGTTAAGTGAAAATTATATAATAAGAGACCAAGATGCGCTAATAAAAAATAAAAGAACAGTTAGAAAAATCTAAGCTGCGAAGCTATGCTTATGAACTGACCCCCCAGATTCAATACTTTTGTTTATTAAATTTTAATATTAAAAGAAATGTCTCGGGGCAAGAATCAAAAGCGCAGCTAGCACCTAAATGCAACTGCCGTAGAGCTAAAAGACCAAGCAACACAACTGAGTTTTGATCTAAAAAAGGATGCCAGAATGTTTAGGAGTTAATACACAGATAATGGGATTACAAAAGCAACAGAAATTGAAGACAAAAAACGACAGCAATATCCTACCTAGAAGAGATCAAGAAATTAAGGGCGAACGATTTTGGGCAAACACAATTACAAACTTCATAAAGAAGAATGCTTGGCGTTGCTTCCTGAAATTTGCTTGGGATTTAAAGTTTGAACTATACGAACCTATTTATACTATGATCAGAACAACCATTTTAGAAACTTGATCAGGCACGCCCTTCTTTTAGCCTAGTTCCAGACCCAACAAAAAAACAGATTGAAATAACAAAGCGGGGTTCTGAATAATGCTACAGAGAAATAAGTCCCGTTCGCTGACGTGGGAGGGCGACACCGTCGGCTAAGAATTTACCCCAACGCTAAAGTTCACTACCGAGACAAATGACGATGCTTTTTCGCTTATTTATTACTCCGGAGGGAAGGAATACTAGTTTGCCAGAACATACGATAATCAGAGGTATACAAATAAAGGCTGAAACTTGATGGTCCTCTTAAGCTCGTTATTCAAGTTACTATAAACGGGAACAAATAACACCCTTGCATCATCTGACAAGGTTACTGTGATGGTTTGACAAAGACAAACTCACAGTACTCGACTTTATTTCATTAAGTATGTTATTGTAATTGCGTTTTACTCTGTTGATCGAAGTGTTGCCAGAAGATTAATAAGAAGATATGTTAAGATAAATTTAAAAAAATAATCTTATTAAAAAATGGAGGTTCAACAGTTAAGGTTAGAGCAAATAACTGTAACTCAAATGGAAATCGAAAGCGACTTGATAAGTATAGGGAACTAGAAAGAATATGCTAAAGTCTTTAAATAGCTTTCTTATGTAATTACCTAGCTCATCACTGTAGTCTAGCGTAAGTGCTTGGTCTAGTGTTGCTGTTTTAGCTACTGGGGTTTGGAGCGCCAGCCCTCGAGGATACAAAGCAGTAAGGGAGTCTCGGTTAGGTTTAGGCGCGATGTCTAGATAGTACGTGCAGTTTTAAAAAAATAACTCCTAATTACAAAGCACACTGCCATTGTTCGCTAGAATCAGCAAAACTTTGTCATTAAGATTAAGAATACGCAAATCATTACAGGAGGAAAACATTACAGATGAAGAATTTCAAAGCTTATGGGCGGATGGTGAGGATTACAGACGACCAAAAAATTGAACCTTCAAAAGGAGTAGAAAGACTTTTACTTCACGACAGGTAGATCACTGAATGCAATTAAACAGACCATGAAAATCACACACCGTGATCGGCTGAACCCAAACTAGACAAAACAAATAAGTTTAGCAAAATAATACATTTTTTTTTTTGTAACTCACTGTGTTAGGCGGGACAACTCTGCAGCTCTCACGAACAAAGGATCCTTTAAGGGGCAGGCTGTTTTAGACGCAGTAGCACCGCTAGAAGAGAGAGTCTCTCTTAACTAAGACACGGAGGTTGTTTCATGATTCTTTCAACTATCATATACAACTACGACTCCATATAGGATCGTGCTCTAAATCTAACAATCGCCTTCTGCCTCTCCAGGAGCCATACAAGTATCTTACTTTTAGTCCAAACGGAAGAGTTTTTGAAGTCCGCCTGCAACCATCGTCAGTACTGCCAAATTTTTTTTAATTTGATTGCATTCACAGTTAAAGGCCTGTTGCTTTAAAATTCTTCATTGTTCATTGGCAACGTACGACTGCTGAAATCTCCTTACCCTTTGTAGAAATACTGGTGTTGCGTCCTCTTCTTCGTAGTTCCATTTCTCGGAAATGATAGGTAAACAGGCGTCAGCCAGATTCTTATTAAAGTTTTCTACTAGGGCTTGTGATCGATGGTTGCCGTGGATCCCTCTCTTAACTGATAACATATGTTATAAAACAGCTTGGTTTACAGACCCTTTGAACCTTATCCACATCAACTTGAATCATCCTAGGATACTTTAATGGCCTCGCATGTATTATTTGTTGTAAAGCCACAGCCACAGCAGTTGAGAGCCTTTATCTGTTAAAGATCAAGCGTCTTTGTACTGAAGCCATGTCAACAACTGTTAGAGCATACTTAACTTATTCTCTAACTATTAACATGAGGAAGATACACCAAGTCATCAGGTGGGTGTCAATTGAACAGAGTTAACAAATCTAGGTCTTATTATTCTTTGGGCATCTAAAAAGTATTATGACAAATTGCCTGTTTGAAAGCCAGTCCTTTCTTCGCATCTGATTCAGACACTCTAAGCAGCTTACTAGTTTTTTTCAATAGGCAGTCTTTCCTTTTCCAATAACCTTAGGAGAATAAATAAATTTTTACCGATTTAAATGCATTTATAATTTTACACAAGAAATGAGCAACAATTGATTAACCTGAGTCAAGCAACTGCAATAAACCAATTTCTGCTATGTTCTGTTTCTTCATATGTACATAAAGTCAGATCATTTCTGGAGCGGTGTTGTTAGAGAACTTCTTTCCTGTCACTAAGTAATACTCATTCATTGCTTGCGTCATCAACGCAGTAAAATGTGTGCTCCCTGCATGGCCCAGTTCACTTACCTATATAATAAAAACGTCTAATGAGCAATTCGTCTTTTCTCGTAAGCGTCTCTGCTTGGACTAAATCCTTCCATTGCCTTATTATGGCGTTCACACACTTCGTCGACCTCAATTACTAAACAAATAATTTGCTCCAGAGAAAGCTAAAGCGTTAACAATTAGCTCCTCCCACCATCAGAACTATTCCAGACATCTTATAATCAATATTTTTCATGATTAATCTTTCGATGCTCTAAAAATTTTCTGTGATAATCCCCTGTGCAACTAGAAAAGACTTTTGACGCAATCCCTGCAGTAATTACAAACTATAACCTTAACCCGACCCTCTAATGTCTAAACCTTCCTATACCTCCTGCTTCATATTTAAACATGTATTATTTGCAAACACAGCACTAACCTATCAAATGCCACCAATCACAGCAGATGGTAAATCGTAAAAGATAAACTATTATATAACCCTACTATCAATTTTATTAACTAAAAACATAATTAACAATAATCAAATTACGCAAGGCATTCAAAGTGCATTTTACCAATTAGATACGTCTTTGTTGTTAAAGCTCAAAATAAGGTTGCAACTAGATTTTGGGGAATCTTCCTATCTTTCCCATTTGGTCGTTTTATTCCAAACCAAACATTTTGCAAGGTTGAATCAACTAAAACACCACCGATAGCACTGCATAAAAAACCTGCGTTAAACTCAATGTTAAAAAGAAAGTATTAATATTATTTTTAATTTGCTTTTAAAAATGTATTGTGACGGAACTATTAAAGTGTGAGTGAGCAAGCCAGCTACTCATGCAGACAACTGCCATAAAGAAGATTATACACTCAGGCCGCGTGGGAAAAACTAAACGTATTTAGTGTTGAACTAAGTTTGAACAGATCCAACAATTGGTCTAACATCAGAACGTTGAGAAGTACTCACGCTAGGTACGAAGCACAGCTAGGGTCAAAAATGGTTAGATCAAGTGGGACAACACTGATTATTTATATCTAAGTTAGTAAGTAAGATGGCGCCGTTTGATTCACAGAAGACCAATTTAAAATATGACTTATCACAAGAACCGGTTCAAAACAATCCCTAGAAACTCTCGCATGTGACAATAATTACAGAATTGGGACTATGTTAAGTCCAAGGTGTCAGACATGGGATTAATATACTTATAATCCATATTAATTATGATCAATTAAATTTAATCGGCAATAAAAAAATGCTCGAACAGGAGACGAAGACCACCGCAGACCTCCGCCGGAGCAAAATGTACTGCAATTGAATGTACCACAGGTGAGTAATGTATACTAAGTCTACAAGTCCCGGACGTGTAGAGGCAGACGTAAACTAGCTGAATGGAACAGACAGCACAAAGCAAAAACCATCAGCAAAAACAAAAAATTGTTTCGATAGTAAATACGAACATCACCACCGCCAACAACCAACCCAATTAACAACAACACAACACAAACAAACGAATAAGATGTATTATTATGTAATGGGTGCTGTTAGTTGTTGGTGGGGGAGTTTAGCATACAAATGTCTAACACCATACTTAGCAGCAAAGTCGACCAAACCCCCATAAAAAGTTAAAAGAAGAAGAGCCAGCTTCTCAAAAAAAGTTGCAACCTCCTGTTGTAGATCCATTTTCTATGTAAAAGTTTTTTAATAAATAAAAAAATACAAGTAAGACCTAGATCAGTACCAGCTCAGTTATTTATAGAAAGTACATTTTTAAGTTAAGAGCAAGTTAAATTACAAGTTAAGTGCAAAAAAATTAAGTTCACGTGTTAAGTACCAGTTAGGTTCTGAAGTAAGATTCTTGTTAAGAGATCTTGTTAAGTTCTTAAGTACTAGTTAGGTTCTTAGTTAAGTACCGGCCAATTATCAGTCAAGTAATACCTTTAACGTTCTCCAATGCCCAACTGCATATGAAAACTCAGGATTGCCGTACTTTTCACAGTTATTGTTAGAGACTAGTGATTTCTTATTAACAGCAGTTGTGTTTACTTGATGAAAGGTAGAGCGCAGATTAACATTTGTGTGATAAAATATCATTGTTTTCAGAGAGAGCTTGCTTTAGTTAACATGAGTTAAATATATATTTTGACAACTTCTTTAACTTAAGCCTTTAGCCATCATCATTACAGAAGTCAGGCTGCAACGCTATACATCTTTGACCGCAAACCAACATAATTCTTTGATAACAGTCCATTAAGTTTCATCCTTCATCTTTCCAATCACTTTCTGTTTACAGTTGATATGTAAAGGGACTGTCTTTTGGATAGTCACATGTGCGTACCACCCATCAACCCTTTAGCACTTCTGTTTCTAAGTCTTGTTAAAAAGTCTTCATTGGACTCTAGAATAAAAGATCAGGTGCGTGGGAAAGTATCTTGCTTCTGGTTAAAGTGTTTAAAGTAGTCGTACAGAAATTCTAACATCATACGTTGACAACTCTAATACAGTCAAGCCGATAAAACACCGGCTTGTCCCAACTTAACATCCTTTTCTTCATCACAATGCCAACCAGGCTGTCGTTAAATCTCTAAATTCTTGATAGTTTAGGTTTAGAGGCGTAAACTTAAATTGCTTGGTTTCATTGTAAACTAATTTCACATCTTTTACGTTTGTGTGGATTTTCACATAGTTGTTAACCAAAGCAGCAGCTGTTGTTCATTACTTGAAAAAGTCTTTTTCTGAGTAATCGTGCTTGGTATCATAAGATCAGTATTCGTTTTGTTGTATGGTCTCATAAAGGGCTCTTTGTCCACAAGGTAATTATTATGTAACAGCTCATAGTTCAGTCCATTTTTTAAGTAAAACTAGAGTATCTGTAATGGACACACATATATAAGTTTTGTGTCCGAAGATTAAGGCACACGTTTAGGAGGTTCAATGGGACTCCATCTTTAATCTTTCTGCGGCTATGTGTAATCGTTGTGGAGATCGGTAGTTCATAAGATATTCTAAGTCTACTACCAAGATTACCCCTATTGATTATCATGTGGCACTGCGACACACATACCAACACAGCATCTAACATCATGAGGCACTTTTATCATTGAAAGTTTCTCATGGAAGGGGTTGACTCATGGCCCCACCCATACAGATAGTTAGCGTCATAAGTACATTAATTAGTTGGAACGGTTTCGTTAGGGTCATAGTCGTCTAAATATTTGGTTGGTTTAGCTTTGCAGTAAGATGTGAGGCATGGCTAAAACACCCCCCTCCCCCCCCCTCAACCCGTCTTCATCAACTGAAGTGAGATAAGATCAGATATTAAGTCCAATCTGGCTGTTTGTAGACTTTATGAATACCCCCTAGAAAGGCCAGGCGGTCAGAGGAGATGTACAGTGATGAGTCTAAGCAGTAATGTTTCATGCATGTAGATCTTGTAATTCTGAAGACGTCTGCCAAATAAACACACATCAGCCAATAACTATTGATCATTGATAATCGCCCTCGTTTGACATGGTAATCGTCCAGGCTTTCTGAGTGTATTTATAGTCAGCAACATATGTCCCTTTTGCCTCTGAGACTAGAAAAGAAAGCGCCTTAAGGAGAAGCTGAGTCTTTCGTCAAACCTGTCCCACTAGTTCATGTATTCAAAGGGTAACACCTTTACGCACTAAAGATGGTCAAAGTATTTTTAGTGATTGGAAAGTCTTGTAGCGAATCCCCGCTAAACTTTAATCAAACTTGCCATCAATGTAGGTCAGAGTCATAAAAGGATAAACAATCAAGAGTAAAAGTCATGTACTTTTCTGAAGACTGTGCAAATGCAGGTAACCCTCTTATATTCAGAAGTTACTGCTTGCATGATAAAATGAGAATCGTAGCCTCGTAAGTTATGAAAGAAGATAGGCAGTTTCCATTTTTTGGGGTCAACCTTAAGTTGAAGATTACAATTGTTGTGTGCAGCTCCTCTGAACTTTCCAGTAATATGATCGTGGTCTCTTACTGTCACGTCTTTACTGTTAGGTGTTAGCTCTAAAACCGCAAATCCAGCAGTGTGTAGATGAGTCATAACGTTCTTGGTCTTCAGGAGTCATAACAATGTCTGAAAGGTTCAGTTGGTTGGAGTAGTAATTGCAAATTTGTTTCATCTGCTCTAAAAATCTGCTAGCTGCATTGGGCCCTCTGTAAATCTCTGGGTGTGTTTGCCCCGTCTGCCCTAACAACAATAAACGCATAAGAACAGATCTGATGGTGGGTTAATAAGGTTGTTTTTTTTGTTCTTGCTGTTGTGGGCCATAGTACTGTGGCAAGATTGATTCAAAGTCAGCATAAACCACGTATGGCTCATCTGCATTTTGTGTAAATTCTTAAAGCTAACTTTAGACCCTGGTTTAGGTGTGAGGAGTTTGGTTTCACAGTCTACAAAACTTTTACAATGTTTCTTATGACTGGCAGCTGCTTCTATAGTAGGGATTCTGACCAAACACCTCTACAAAGCCCTTGTCTAGCTGGATGCTTTGATGAAAAAGCCATAAGTCTGCTTATTGTTCTGATTAATACATAATGGCTCTTTGTACTATCTGCAAACAGGATCAAGTCTACATGCTTGTCAAGTGATTCGCCTAAAGTGGGAGCGTTGGGAGAAATCCTTAGAGGCACTAGATTGGCTTCTACAGACCAATCGTATACGTTTACGGTGATTGGTTTGTTTTGCTCTTCAAACTGAGATATGCTGTTTATACTGACTGGAAAGGTTATGTTATCAAAGTTTCAGCTCTTGCTTATATTGTTCATAATTAGATACTCTGTTTGCATGATTTTTGACAGGATGTAAATGCGCTAAAACACACCAAAATAAAACACATTTTTGTCAGAATTATGTATGTTTAAAACTGCTCGTTTTAAACTCTCACTCTTTTGGAAGAGGAAGGTAAGAATTGCCGACTATAGGATAGAACTTTGTTTTACCTCAATCTGATTTCAAGGACTGTCCCCTTCAGACCAGCCAGAACCCCTTAACTTTGCCTCCTCACTTGCATGGTTAAACGGGTGTAAGCATGTAGTCAGCCCAGTCAGAGTTAAAGTCGTGATAGCTGATTACTTTTCCTGTTTGGGTTGAAAACCCAGACGTCCATGTTATATCGTCAGGCGTTATATAATCAATCAGAACGGTTAACAGCACTTTTACTGGCGGCTCCATCTGAAGAGACTCTGGGATTTTAGAGATAGCGTGTGCTACGCTTTCATGAACTTTTTGTGGGGTTAATGATGTCCATGTCCGCCTCACTAAACAATAATTGCTTAATTGTTTGTCACTGCTAAATATTTCTTTCCATTGTAATATAGTTTTCCATCCTCGAATTTACTTGTGGTCGTCATTTTTAAAGCCACAATATTTACGTAAATTAAAAAAAATAAATGTATATAAAAGTAAGTAAAAAAAAGGCTTTTATTCTTCACCTAAGCGTTGCAACACTTCAAGACATGTTAACCTTACAATAACACCTGCTAATATTTTAGCTTTTTCTGAATCACTACAGTCCAATGTTCATCACTTTGATTGCTTCGTTAAATAGTTCACTATTATCTTTTATTATATTGTTTACATCATTCTCAAAGGGCCAAATTCACTAAAAATCAATGTTTAACACTTTCATTGTTTCGTCAAATAGTTCATTACAATTCTTTAAATCAGATTCACTGAGTTCGGCAGCCATTTTTTAAATCTAAAATAAACTAAAAAATTAATTGTAAATTCAACTGTTATTTATAGTCTTTTCTAATCGTGAAACCTGATCTTCATTAAAGCGAATAGCTACTCCTTCAGGGTTGGTAGAAACAATCAATTAACATCTTCAGGAGCCATATTATCAACTAAAATGGCAAACAACTTTATAACTGGTTTGGACCAAGAATCTGGTATTTTACTGATGGCCTGCTTCACACTTTTCTCGTATATCTATGCTTTCAAAAAGATCAGTAATTAATTCTTCAAACCTGCTCTTTAACTCTTCTCTATCAGCCCTCCCACTCCCAAACCAACTCGTAAAGTATATTAATAAGCTCTGTAGCTACTTCGGGTTTCATTTTTAAACTCAAATAAAAATAGCAATTAAAAAATAAGTAAGCCACGGCATGGGCCTGTAACGCGCTCTGCAATACGCTCCGCCAAACGATCAATAGACTGCTGAGTCCGGGATTTTCCGCTCTCTCCCTCTGGCAGCAGTCTATTGATCGTTTGGCAGGTCGTATTGCAGATGTTAAGTGGAACTGGTAGCACCACTCTCTCTGGCGGCAGTAGTATTGATTGGTTGGCAGGGCTCATTGCGGATGTCAAGAGTGGTCCTACCAGTTCCACTTGACATTCCCTGACACCTCCACCCACTTTAGCACGCTTGACACCTTCACCCCAAGTCGCCCCAAGTCACCCCAAAATCACCCCAAATCACCTCAAAATCACCCCAAGTTCTTAACTTAAGAGAATGTAAATATGCACGTTCTAATTTATTAATGGTGTTGGAAGTAGAAGAGCGTACTGTAAACCCTTAATTTTTATGTTCCTGGAGAGAATGTAAATATCTTTGTTCACGATCACCAAATCTTATCTTGCACGTAAGCCCCCCTTTTAAATTGACGATTACGTCAATTTTTCGAGGTTTTGGGGTGTTAATTTTGTTTAAAAACATGTGTTAATTTTGGCCAAAACTGATATGAGATGGACGTGATTTGTATGTGAAAAGGGGGGTTTTCGTGCAAAATAAGATGGGTGGTCTTGAACAAACATATTTACCTTCTCTTGCTACGGATTTCCATTTTGGTCTGAGACTACATGACAGGGCTGTACTCTACGCTTCCTTTCATGATATATCCCGGCGTTAACCAGGCCCGAGAGATACAGGCACCTGCAGTGTTGGTCAGGAAATTTGAGCAACACTCTCAGAAACGCATCCATTAAGTAGATGAAAGTCGACTGTGTGGTCCCAGTCTCCCAGCTGAGTCCGCAGCAAACTGAACTCTGGGTAGGAGCCGGTCAGGGAAGAAAAACCCACATGACTCTGATGGGATTCGAACCCACCACCTCCCAGCCGGGAGTCCGCGAAGCTAACCACTTCGCCACGGCGGCTGGTGGAAGACGGTTACTTAGTTTCTTTGTGTGTGTGTGTGTGTGTGTGTGTGCGTGCGTGCGTGCGTGCGTGCGTGCGTGCGTGCGTGCGTGCGTGCGTGCGTGTGTGTGTGTGTGTGTGTGTGTGTGTGTGTGTGTGTGTGGTGTGTGTGTGTGTGTGTGTATGTGTGTGTGTGTGTGTGTGTGTGTGTGTGTGTGCACGCGCGTCTGCATATGCATGTGCCTGTGTGTGTGCGTGCATGTGGGTGTGCGTTTGCGTGTGCGTGTGTGTGTGTAGACGAAACTCTAGTTGTATGCATGAAACAACGTGATGCAACAGTATTTTTATTACGGGCAAGTGGTTCTGCAATCCCAGAAGTTGCATTTGGGTTTATGCCTGTCTTAGCAATACTTTGGCAACCTCTACCACTGAGAAATCATTTTTACACAATTATGTGGATGGAGACTGCAGCCTGATACGCACATTTCCGCAATGTTTAAGAAAATAGCAAATTCAAAAAGAAGGGAACCACAACTCCTCAACACCATAAAGAAAAAATTCCTTTTGTAACCTGTTATGCAGAGCATGTATTCTCAATCACGCACG
>CM031599.1:100911591-100914091 GCA_018398815.1 Conus ventricosus
TCCTCCTAAAAAGCAGTAGTCTTCTGGACTCGGACTATAAAAAGATTCAAGTTCTCCCATTAAGCCCTGAGATTAGAATACAACAAAGGGATCTTTATGCACAAGATTGTGTCGGGAAGGCACCCTCAACATTAGTTTCACAGATTCTCAATAAATTCCTAAAGGGAAACTCTACCCAAACTTCATGTCCCTGTTCCTAGAATTGACTTATTCAAATCCATTTAACATATTCAGGTTCCTGTCAATGGAACTCGCTCCCTGAATCAACAAACAACGCCAATGCATATCAACCTTCAAACACCATTATTTCAACCATCTTTATGTGCCAGACTTGCATACCCGCCATAAATCCACCCCAATCACCACCACCCTCTTTGCTTATGTATGTACCTGACTATTTGAAAGTGTTTTTGTACTTGAAATGCACATGTAATGTTATTTTGTTTAGTAAGTATGTTTTTATATGAGTACATGTATGTGTGTGGTTGTGTGTGTGTGTGTGTGTGTTTGTGTGGTGTGTGTGTGTGTGTGTGTGTGTTTTGGTGTGTGTTTTGTGTGTGTGTGTGTGTGTGTGTGTGTGCGTGTTTTTCCCCTACTCCCTCCTGCCCTCTTTGTCATTCTTGTCGAAATGCTTGTGTTCTTAGGTGACTTTCTCTCTCTCTCTCTCTCTCCCCTCTCCTCTCGTCCCTCTTCTCCTCCCCTTCTCTCTCTTCTCTCACTCTCCTCTCTCTCTTTTCTCTCTCTTCTCTCCCCCCTCTCTCTCTCTCTCTCCACGGTTTTGCTGGAAGTTTGATTTTTTATCCATATGATACCCCTTCCCTACCCGTGGCGACTGGGCTATCAATTATGCATTTCCCACCTCCATTTGTGTTTATTTTTTTTCCCACCCCCCCCCTCCCCCGGTGTTCAAAATTGAAATTTTTTTGTATCTCTTTGGAATTTTTTGATTTCAGATTGTTCTAAACATGCCTCTTATCGCACCCACTCTACCTCTCTCTCCCCCACCCTCTCTCTCCCTCCCCCCCTCCCCCCCCCCTCTCTCTCTCTCTCCCCCTCTCTCTCTCTCTCTCTCTCTCTGCAGGCTTACCCCGCACTCCCTTTGCTCCTGCGTCTCTCTCTCCTCTCTCTCTCTCTCTCTCTCTCTCCTTCTCTCTCTCTCTCTCTACTCTTCTCTCTCTCTCTCTCTCTCTCTCTCTTTCTTCTCTCTCTCTCTCTTCTCTTTTTTTTTCTCCCCTTTTTAAATTTAAATCCCCTATTGTATTGTAGTTTCTAGTCACTTTTGCATGCTTCCTTTGTTGCCTTTTATTTTATATTGTTGACCCTACACAGGGCGAGGACTGGATTGTAAAAAGCACATCAGTGCTTATCTATTATCCTCGTAAATAAAGAATTTTGTCTGTCTTTCTTGTCTCTCTCTCTCTCTCTCTCTCCTCTTTTCCTCTCTCTCTTCCCCTCTCTCTCTCTCATCTCTCTCTCTCTCTGTCTCCTCACCCCTGTCCCTCTCTCTTCTCTGTTCTCTTCTCTCTCTCTCTCTCTCTCTTCTCTCTCTCTCTCTTCCTCTTCTCTCTCTCTCTCTCTCTCTCTCCCCCTCCATACACATATACATACTTGTGTGTGTGTGTGTGTGTTGTGTGTGTGTGTGTGTTGTGTGGGGTGTGTGTGTGTGTGTACACACATACATGCAGCTAGCTAGCTAGCTAGATATCACTCAAGACCAGAAAAAAACCTAAAGTTTGTCAAACCCTTTTGTTTGGTTTCCAGTGCGTTTACTTGGCGTTTCCCCCCCGGTCCCTGTGAGTGTATTTGCCTGTTTTGTTTGTCTTTCTGTCCCTGTTTTCTCTCTCTCTCTCTCTCTCTCTCCTCTCTCTCCCCTCCTCTCACCTCTCTCTTCTCCTCTCTCTCTCTTTTTCTTGTTTTTTTAGAAAGTCATGCATGTGTTGGTAGGTTCACTTTGCATGTTATAAGATCCGACCATTTGCATTTTTATTCCATACTACATAAGTACAGCACCTTGAGACAGGGCAAGGTACTCATGACAAACCATGCTTTCAGCGCTGTTGGTCTTCGGGTCCTCTTTTCGGCTGGCGCCTCACACAGTCCTGTGGCTTTCATGCCAAAGAGAGCCTGAGAAAAGGCAGACCCAAATGGATGGTCCCACTGTCACCTAAAAAGATCACAAGCAGACCATGAGCTCCAATTCCACAGAAGATGCTTTAAGGCGAGCTTGTCAGCAGGTCTTCGAGTGCTACTCATATTGCCCACACTGAAAAAAATGAAGGTGGCAAAGCCGGGGGGACGTGTCAGGGAGGAGAATCCACTTGTGGGGACGGGTATCTCTCACACATGATACAGACAATAACAAAAGCAAGAAAAACAAACAGGGAAAGCCAACCAGTTCTGTACTGAGAGAGAGAGAGAGAGAGAGAGAGAGAGAAAAGAGAAAGAGAAGAGGGGAGAGAGAGAGAGAGAGAGAGAGAGAAGAGAGAGAGAGAGAGAGAGA
>CM031599.1:100919091-100921591 GCA_018398815.1 Conus ventricosus
CAAGTTTTATAAAATTATTGGTAGCGCAGCAAGTCCCATGTTGAAGACTGTTGTCATGGGAAGTTTTAGCAACAACCCTGTTTGACTTTGAATGCAAACAACAACGTCAAGCGGCGAGACACTCCCTTAGAATGTTAAGGAAAGGTAAAAAAATAAAAAGAACAAAATATATCGAATGAGGATATAGACATCCTGAGATTAACATACACGAGTGTTAAGGAAAGGTAAAAAAAATTAAAAAAAGAACAAAATATATCGAATGAGGATATAGACATCCTGAGATTAACATACACGAGCAAACGGAGTGATCATAAAAGTTTGCTACAGCAAAAGAAGATGGATAATGAAAAGCAGACAGTATATGTTAATGGAAGATAATGCGAGCAATCCCCAGAAGTTCTGGAGTACTCTGAAAAAACTATATAGGCAGACCGATAAATGAGAATTCTATTGCTGCTCTTGAATGGCTAACTCAGTTCTCAGAGGTGTTTAACCAAGATTGCCCCAGTGCAGTATAAACATTACGAGACGATGCCTAATTGTTACCATTTGGGTGCATGTTTTAGTGTGGATACTGACTGTAGTGCACTAGATGAGGAGATCTCATACCAGGAAGTTCTTGATGCAATTTCTGCATTGAAAACAGCAAAGCAGCCGGTCCAGACGGGTTTTCGGGAGAATTGTATAAATATGCAGACCCAGAGGTTGGACTATTTTTTAAGGAGTACTTCAATACATTTTGATTCAGGTACTTTTCCACTCGGGTGGTCAGAAGCCATCATGCAGCCAGTATATAAGAAAGGTGACATAAATGCTCCAGATAATTGCAAAGGTATTTCCTTACGGAACGTCTGTGGAAATGTTTACGGCTATATTCTAACTAAGCGTATAGATTCTTGGATAGACGAGAACAAATTGTTAAACGAGGCCCATCCCAAGCTGGATGTAGACACAAATAGAGCACAATGGATAATATATTTACCCTCTTATCATTACAAAATTGGAAATGAAATGAGGCAGGGAACAGTAAACAATAAACAAGTGAGGTAACTTTTGCTCCCATAAGGAAACCTAAACACAGAGTAACATTTATTCAAGACTGGCACAGCCTTTTAAACTTGAATAAAGTCAGACAAATACATAGACGAACAATCTAATAGTGTGTGTGTGTGTGTGTGTGTGGTGTGTGTGTGTGTGTGTGTGTGTGTGTGTGTGTGTGTGTGTGTGTGTGTGTGTGGTGTGTGTGTGAGGGGGGGGGGGGGGGGGCAAGCGCAGGCCAATAACTGAACTGTTTCATAGTAATGACTTGGCAAAGATTTGGACTTAAGAAGGGGGGGGGGGGGGGGGGGGGGTGAGGGAGGGGGGAATTTGAAGATGGAGAAACTGGGAACATAAAATTAAGAAAATATATTACAGATATGAAAACTCTTCACTAGGTGCATAAGGGAACCACCGAAATCCCTTTTGAAGGCAGATATATTTGTATTGCCTGCTCCGAGGCCTTTCGTCCGCTGGGTCGGAACTCATCAGGGAGGCACGGCTGGTTGTGTCTGTGCTCCAAATACAGACACACCACAGTCCATAATATCATGGTGTTCTCACCACCAAGGGTGTAAAAAAGAATCCAATAGCACCCCCAAAGCAGCCAGTGAAGGGTAGTAAATGAAACCAAACGAAAGTATGTTCATGGAAAGTTATATTGTGCATTTATTGATTTTAAAAATACATTTGATTTTGTTGATATATGCTGTTTGTGGTCCGTTCTGAGAAGAAGAAAAAAACCCGCATTGAAGCAAGAATCTGCTGCTCGTGAAAAATGGCTTTACGATGGACAGTATTTAGAGATTGTTAACCAGTACAAATATTTGGGTGTAATTCTTTTCAACAGGTGTCCTTTTCTTATGCGCTAAGAGACATGGCTGACAGAGCAAAGAAAGGTGTAACTGGTATTTTGCGACTACTTTGGTCCCTCGGTAATCGATCTCCTGAACTGTTTCTTCAAGCTTTTTGACTGTCAGATACAACCCATACTCACATCGGTTCAGAAGTATGGGGTCTTAGCGCTGATTATCACTCATTGAACAGGTACATATATTGCGATTAAGAGACTGTTAAAAGTCAGTGGGAAGACACCAAATGTGCTTGTGTATGGAGAGAAACGGGGAGGCTTCCATTATTTATAAATATTTATGTTCGAAATATAAAATATTGGTAACCTCTAACAAAAATGTGCGAGGATCACCTTTCTCGAAAATGTTATGATATGCTCTGTAATCTTCATTATAATGACAAAAATAAGCGGGTAACTGCTATTTGTTTCACTTTGTATCGCAATGGTTGCCGATTTGCTTGGGAACACAAAGGAGTTGGTCATAATAAAATATTTCTGGTTGAATTAGACAACGTTTGATTGACTATTATGTCCAAGGTTGGAACAGTA
This sequence comes from Conus ventricosus, assembly GCA_018398815.1. Classification (NCBI taxonomy): domain Eukaryota; kingdom Metazoa; phylum Mollusca; class Gastropoda; order Neogastropoda; family Conidae; genus Conus; species Conus ventricosus. The sequence goes on from CM031599.1 coordinate 100,921,532, forward strand.
ACATTAATACGAAAGAGCGCTATTCGTTTTATTCTCTATTGAAACAAAACCATTGCCTCA
>CM031599.1:100929091-100941591 GCA_018398815.1 Conus ventricosus
ACTATGTAAAATGCAACGAAAACTTAGATTCACATAACATTTGAAAACAAGATACACATTACTGTAAACATTCTAAGAGATTTGAATCTCTCTCTGTTTAAAGTCTATCTGAAAATAGCAAAACGTGCAACTTTAACTGGAGTGGATGCTAAATATAGGCTGGATTTAAACGAACGTGGTTCCCTGTAACACTTAGGCTGTGTATGCTTTTTTTGTTTAAACCATTGCAATGGGCTGCTTGTTTTGGTGCATCAATCTGTTTGCTGTGATATTGACTGTGTGGAACTGACCAGTGAGCTAATCTTGGGAGTGACCACTATCTTGTCATAATGAACTTTGAACTACAATGGAAGAGCAAATGAGAGTGAAAAAGGTCTTTTCAAGTTAAATCTTGACAATGTGGAAGATCCTGACCTGCTCAACAATTCCAAATATCCATAAGAAGAAAATTCGCCCTTTTACGACTGCTTTAAAAGTGGAAATACTGAAACTACGCCAACACTTTCACATAAGTGATTACCAACAAAAAAAAGGAAATACTGAAACTACGCCAACACTTTCACATAAGTGATTACCAAAAAAAGGAAATACTGAAACTAAGCCAAGACTTTCACATAAGGAAAAAGGGAATGGAAATCCAAACCTTGAATCAGGAGCAATATTTTGGAGATTAGTGAATCTAGAAGCAGCTTGAAAACACAAAAGAAGATTACGAATGGGGAGGAGAAATATTGCGCTGTAAGGAGAGAATCAGAGATGTAATGAAGAATGTAAACGACAGCCGAATCAATAACGGCATGACAATAAACGACAGCCGAATCAATAACGGTATGAAGATATCGAGAAAAACCATGATCAAAAAAGACACACAGATTTTAATTCAGAACGAATGTCAACTGTCTCACAAGGGAAAAACATCACGAACGGTTTGAGTACGTACTGCTGCAGACGCTGCAACAGCAAAAGTGACCCAATGGTAATAGCATTACTACTTTTTGTCAAAAAATAAAGCTGATTCTGAACTGTTCTATGGACGCCTTTGAAAGCGTCAGACAAGAGACAAACTGGGCCACAGCGAAGAAATGAAATATTTGGTACAACTTGTCAACTCTACCCGGCAACTATATTCAAAATTAACAAATTGGGTATTCGTAAAGGCAGTGTTGGAGAATGGGTTCACTACTTCAGTCAAAGTTAGCCTGAACTGCCTTCCACCTCCACCACTTTTTGATAATATATACCTTGAACATGTCATGATTGTTGTATTTAAAGATCATGCCAGCACAGCCAGCATTGGAGGTAGAACCATCTGAAATTCAAATCCTCTGTTGGGAGATAATAATGATGGTCTGGCATGCAAGCTCGTTAAAATGCTGGATAAACTGTTAATAATATATGAGATGAATTAATACCAAGAAGACCAAGCAGATGACAATCCAAAGTACCATCTTCAATTGATTCTTAAATAACTGTCTATGGACTGACGTTAGTGCACTTGCCTGGTATTAACTATCTGCAAGGAGAGATCCAACAGCCACTAAATGCCAACAGGACAACATCAACAAATGTCCAGGGAGAGATCCAACAGCCTCTAAATGCCAACAGGACAACATCAACAAATGTCCACGGAGAGATCCAACAGCCTCTAAATGCCAACAGGACAACATCAACAAATGTCCACGGAGAGATCCAAACAGCCTCTAAATGCCAATACGACAACATCAACAAATGTCCACGGAGAGATCCAAACAGCCTCTAAATGCCAACAGGACAACATCAACAAATGTCCAAAGAGAGATCCAAACAGCCTCTAAATGCCAACAGGACAACATCAACAAATGTCCAAAGAGAGATCCATACAGCCTCTAAATGCCAACAGGACAACATCAACAAATGTCCAAAGAGAGATCCAAACAGCCTCTAAATTCCAACAGGACAACATCAACAAATGTCCACGGAGAGATCCAAGAGCCTCTAAATGCCAACAAGACAACATCAACAAATGTCCAGACTAAATCGATTTTGGAAGGACAGTTATGCATTGTTGAAACAGGAGTTCAGACTCCTAGACAATTCGTTTGCATCGGATCTGTCCTTGGCGATGAAAGGTCCAAATCATGAATCATCTGGAGGGCGGCACAGACAATACCAACACTCCCAGACCACAGCTTATATAGAAAGACGATCGCAGTCAGTCTTGAAACGCAAGATCAGTGTTCTGCATGCACCATTATACACCGTTCTCCCACATGAAGATGGGACATGTACGCTCAGAACACATTTGAATAAAAAAAAGAGATCAAGCCATTTAAGGGACGTGTTTTCATAAGATAGTTACAGTGATCACACCAGCAATGGACACACGCACCAAACCGTCAAATGGAACCTGCACCATCATAAATCATTTTCCCAAGTGCACTTGAGAGATGCACATTCACAGCATATTTGGATAATTAAAAAAAAAATAAAGCCATGGAAAAGACATGTTGTCATAAGATAGGAACCATTAGATACAGTGATCACATCGGCAATGAACACGCGCATCCAACCGTCACACAGCACATCAGACATGTGGAACTACTGATATAAGAGAAAAGAGAACTGTCAGAATCGCCATGTGACAAGATCGAAAGGCCTTGTGAAAACACTCATCCAGTGGCAATGGAAGGAGGGAGTGGAAGGGGAGGAACAAAAACCTGATGGCCTGATGACATTGCACAATGGACAGAAAAACCATTTCCAGAGTTCCCGGCTTGGCACACAGCAGACACGGCTAGGAGAATGTGGTGAACAGCCCTTCAGTGCGCGTCCCGGTTGCACATAACACAGAGAGAGAGAGAGAGAGAGAGAGAGAGAGAGAAGAGAGAGAGAGAGAGAGAGAGAGAGAGAGAGAGAGAGAGAGAGAGAGAGAGAGAGAGAGAGTTCCATCATTATCACGCCAACGGCTGGGCATCAAACGCACGGAATGTATTTGGGTTTCCCCGTTTTTCTGGATAGAGGAAAAAGCAAATCACGGTTATGCTCAGTATCTAAAATCACGAATAGCTAATCCGCATTGTGTTGTCATATGTATTAAAGGAGTATCTATTTCAATAATTAAGTGTGTTGTCAAATAAGGAACATGAACAAAATCGCTGTGGAGATCAAACGTACGACCGTCATGAATATAATCAGACCATTTCTGCCATCTACAATCTACTGGTCACCAGTGAAAAAGACATACAATCTCTTTGCATGTCTAAAATGTTGGTTTCAAAGAAGTTCATACCCATAAAATTTACATAATACGAGTATGCCTTACAAGATGATGAGGTATCTTCAATCTGTGTCCGCTTAATTTAGAAGCAGATACACCTTACATCAAAAACGCTTTATAAGCTAATTAGTTAACGTCGCTGTGCAGCCTGTCTGTCAGCGGAAGACCAAGGCCAGGATTTAAACCACAGTGCCAAGGACATCTACGCTGTTGGTTCGGATGAGGAATTTGCACAGGCCCTCGATGCCAGGCGCCTGAAACTCAACCTGCCACGAGCAAACGAAACTGAAGATTGGGAGAAAACTGGATGCAAAAATCGTCCAAAGACTCGATGCACTGATAGGGAAAAGCACCCTGGAACACAAACTAGCCACATATGGGACATTGTGTATGCCACATGTAGAGACGCCTATGGAGTAAAACTACCCAAAGAGAAAACACCTCCAAAGAAATCCAGACGCCAAGAAAAGATGGACAAGATCAGAGTCCAAAAGAACAACCTCAAGAAGCAAATGAAGACCGCACTGCCAGCTGAAAAACAAGGCTTGGAAAAACTGTGGGAAGACCTGAAAGAAAAACACAGCGCCCTCAGCAAAGCGGAATCTGCGAGGAAGAGGAAGAGCAAAAAGAAGAAGACACAAGAGCGCTTCTTCAGAGACCCCTTCCAGTTTGCCAGAACACTGTTTGAGCAGCCAAAATCTGGGACCCTAAGTGTGGACAAAGGAGTTCTTGAGCAGCATCTGAGGAAAACATACTCTGACTCACAGAGCAAAGCACCACTCGACATTCAAGGTCTGGTGTGTCCAACCAACCCTGAGGAACAGTTCAATGGCAAACCTCCAACGTTGGCGGAAATCAAGAAGGTGGTCGACAAAGCCAGAGCCAAATCATCACCAGGGCCAAACGGAATACCTTACCAGCTTTACAAGAAATGTCCCAAGGTGCTGGAGTGGCTCCACAGGCTGCTGCGATCGGCTTGGAGAAACCAGAAGATCAGCGGCCAGTGGATGACGGCAGATGGTGTGTACATCCCCAAAGAGCAAACCTCAAGTGACATCAGCCAGTTCAGGCCAATATCACTACTGAACGTCGAAGGGAAAATCTTCTTCTCTGTCATGGCAGCAAGGCTGACCAAGTACCTGATGGAAAACAAGTACTTGGATGTGTCAGTCCAGAAAGGTGGCATCCCAGGCGTGGCTGGCTGTGTAGAACACGCCACAATGATCTGGGACGCAATCCAAAAAGCAAAAACAGAAAAGAGCGACCTGGACGTAGTGTGGCTTGATCTGGCAAACGCGTATGGATCTGTGCCCCATGAGATGATACAGTTGGCTCTTGAGATGTACCATGTGCCAAAGAACATCCGCGACATGCTCAAGAAGTACTTCAATGGCTTCTCAATGCGGTTCTCTACCAAGGAGTACACAACTGATTGGATCAACTTGGAAGTGGGCATTGCAATGGGCTGTGCAATTTCCCCGATACTGTTCGTGCTGGCAATGGAACTCATCTTGAAAGCAGCAACAAACAACGCGAGACAAACAGACCTTGGCGATGGATACAAGATGCCTCCTCTCAAGGCCTTCATGGATGACACTACAGTGATTTCATCCAGAGAAGACGAGACACGTCATGTGCTGGAGAGGCTGGACGACATAGTTGCCTCATCCAGAATGAAGTTCAAGCCAAAGAAATCACGGAGTCTCTCACTGAGGAAAGGAAAAGTGGCCGAATCTGTGGTCTTCAGTGTTGCCAACCAGGCCATTCCAACAGTCACAGAAGAGCCAGTCAAGAGCCATGGAAGATGGTATGATGACACGCTGAAAGACACACAAAGAGCAAAAGAAACCAAGCAGATGGCGGAAGAAGGCTTGGAGACCATTGACCAGTGTGGGCTCCCTGGCAAATACAAGGTCTGGTGTCTGCAATTCATGCTGATACCAAAGCTCCTATGGCCTCTGATGATATACGACATCTGCACCAGCACAGTGGAGGCAATGGAAGCCAAAATCAACAAGTTCACAAGGAAATGGCTTGGTGTCCCACCCTGTCTGACTGACATCGCGCTGTACTGTCGCCAAGCAAAGCTCAAACTACCACTGAAATCCATCCTGGAGGAATACAAAGCAGGGAAGATCAGACTTCAAAGCATGCTGGATGACTCAGGAGACAAGGTGGTAGAAGCAATCAAGCCCCAGCTGAAGACAGGCAGAAAATGGAAAGTTCAAGAGGCGATGGATTCTGCAAAAGAAAGTCTCAAGATCAGAGAAATAACAGGACACACACAGACCAACAGACAAGGACTGGGGTGACCAAAACTGAATGGTGGTCAAAGGCCAAAGGAAAAGCCAAAAGAGACATGCTGATTCAGGAGATGAGAAAAGAAGAAGACCAAAAAAGTCTCCAAAAAGCAGTCCAGCAGAGCCAGCAAGGGCAATGGACAACGTGGGAGAATGCACTCCAAAGAAGTCTAACTTGGAATGACATTTGGCACATGGCCCCTCTCAGGATCAGCTTCATTCTCAGATCTGCATATGACCTTCTGCCCTCAAATGCAAACCTGGTGAAGTGGGAGAAAACAGACGATCCTGCATGCCCCCTCTGCCATGAAAAACAAACAGTGGAGCATGTTCTAAGCTCATGTAAAGTAGCCCTGGCTCAAGGAAGGTAAACATGGAGGCACAACCAAGTGCTCAAAGAAATTGTACAAGTAGTCTGGGCTAGTACCAACACCACAAAAGGGAGAATCAGGACTCCAAAAGCACCCGCAACATTCTTCACGGCAGGAGGCAGCAAATCATGGCCAAGAACAACAGTGCCACTCGAAACATGCAGGCAGAGTCTGCTGGATGGGGCAGATGACTGGGAGTGCACTGCAGACCTCCAAGAATGGAAGAGTCACCCAGAGATCATCAGCAAGAGTGGCATGAGACCAGACATAGTAGTCCACTCTAAGTCAACCAAGCAGCTGATCATGATCGAGCTCACGGTGCCATATGAGAACAGAATGGAGGCAGCTCAAATCTACAAGACTGAAAAGTATGCTGATCTGGCAAACAGCCTGAGGAGAGAAGGCTATCAGGTCAAAGTCCTCACTGCAGAAATTGGAGCTAGGGGATTTGTAGGAACGTCTGCATACAGCCTCATGAAACAGCTCTCAGTTGCAGGGAAGGAAAAAACCAGAGCCCTGAAAGCAATGGCAGAAGCGGCAGAGAGGTGTTCAAGCTGGATCTGGTCAAGGAGGAACAAAAGTGAACTTCATAAGGCTTAATTTCCCTACAAATATCAGGTGTCCCTGTGGCTCAGTGGTTAAAGCGCGAGTCATTAAGTAGAAAATGAGCATGTCCAGAGGGTCATGGGTTCGAATCCCAGCCATGGCTCGTCCCAAGATGGGAAAAAAAAAAAAGGGGCAGCAGAGGGACATCCGGAGTCATGAACCGGGTGTGGCCCAACCCCCCTAGAGTGTCAGGAGATAAGGGCCGAAACACTTGCTTGAAGGGGGCTTCTCTTCTGAGGACTCTCTGCTGCCACGCTCTCCACGAGTTTCTTTCTACTTCCTCACAACGAAAATATGAACTGAGTTTTAATAAATAGCCTTATATCTAGTTAATCTAACTCAGGCCATGCTGAGCGATCGGTTGAATTGTTTTTGTTTGGATATAGAAAAATGAAAAAAAAAATCACAAAGAATAATACCTTTCTCATGATACAGGGATAGAGACATCTAAACTTATTTCATTTCTTTTTTAGTTTTGGCACACAGCAGCAAAACTCGCGTGTGTTGAGAATACTATAAAATAGCATCAACAGTTGGTAAAAGGTCAAATAATTCCAAAACTCGTGTCGTCATGAATCACTTACTTCATGAGCCAGTTCATTCATCAACAAAGAAAATTAAGTGTGGCTTTGTGCCCCTACTTTCTTTTCACCTTTTGAAGAATAAATGTAGTCCGTACCTTTCTCTCTGAAGCGAACTCTAGCTCTTGCTCTATCATATATAGTTTTCACCCAGCTATAAAACACACCTATGATATTAATATTAAGCAAGACTGGCTTGAGGATATTTCTGTTCATGGAGTCATACGACGCTTTTCTGCGGTCTATGACAGTTGCATATAACTTCCTATAATACGAAAACTATTTCTACACGCCAGTAAAATAAACATACAACCAACGCTAAATAATAACCTGCGATGACATTTTCATGAACAAAGTTTTATGACGTAGCCTATATCGATACTCATTCCAAACCATTCACTCATTATGTCATGAGAGAAATACCTCTGCAGTTGTCAGGATTGCTACCGTTAACCCAATTTTTAAGATTCGTTGTACTGTCTTCACCTCTAAGCGGCACAGCAACGAGTGAGGCTGCGGGATGCACATGGCAGGTGCTTTACGGTGGCGTTTCTCGCAGGTAGGCACTGCAATCATATAGGCTGGTACACCCATGGGAACGCTCCGGTAGAGGTTCTGGTGTGTCACATCCAATAGTCATTTTACAGTGGCACCTGCCAGGGAGCACTTTTATCCCTTAACATCTTAATGGAATGCTCCGTGCGTGCTTGCACCGTAAGTGAACGCAGCGAAGGCTTCCAAAGGTGGTGCAGGTTTTTGTTTGTTTGTTTATTTGTATTTCAGTCTGTCTGCCTTTATCCTTCTTTGTCTTCCTGATCGTTTCTTTTTCTTCTCTCTGCCCATTTGTCTGTTCATCTCCTCCCACTCTCCTCTCTCTCTCTCTTTCTCTCTCTCTCTCTATCTCTCTCACTCTCTCTCTCTCTCTCTCTCTCTCTCTCTCTCTCTCTCTCTCTCACACACACACACACACACACACAGACACACACACACTCACACTCACACTCACTCACACACACACACACACACACACACACACACACACACACACACACACACACACACACACACACACACACACAATTCAATTCAATTCAATTCAATTCAAATTTAATCCTTTGACCCCTGCTGGGGCATGGAGGATACAAATGTAACAAAGAGAAATACGAAACTCACTCAGAACAATGTGTGAACATAGTTGCGAAGTGCTGAATTCTGGTGAACTGTAACGATCTCATTAAACAATCTTCCCATTTTTTAGAAACTTACTAATATTCAAACAAATGCGTCTTCCTTTTTGAAATAAATTACAAAAGTTGAAAACAGACTTTGGTTTTAGATATTTTTTAGGGGTGAATTTTTCACGAAGTTCATTATATTTTGGACATTCCATGATGCAATGGAATTCATCTCCAATTTCACCCATTTCACAGTTACGACAAATACGCAATTCTCTTGGAACATTATGGTGTCTTCCAATTTCAATTTGCAATTTATGGTTACTACATCTAAATTTGAATAAAGATATAACATAAATATCTGGTAAGGTAGAAATATAATGTTCTTTTCCAAAGACAGTCTTTATACTTTTATAGAATACACACTTGTTGCTGTTTTCAAGAAAACTGCGCCAATCACGAGCATAATTATTTTGCAACTCCTTTTTAACACACTTACATAAGTTATTTCTGTTTGTGAATGAATGAGATTTTCAAACACAATCAAAACCAGTTTCAAATAAAATGCTTTTAACATAACTAAGCCATGGTGAAACGAAAATTCCTTTTGTATATAGTTCATGTAAGATATTATATACTTTGTTTGAATACTTCTTAGAATCAGGAACAACTAAGTTAGCCCAGAACCTTATCATTCTTACTTTAATCAGTACAGATAAAGGATAGATTCCGGTTTCACCATAAATCATTGAAGTCATTGTACTTTTATTTAATCTAAATAAATACTTTAAAAAACGTAACTGTAACTTTTCTAATATATCAACATTTTCATAACCCCAAATTTCACAACCATACAACAACACAGGTACAACTATGGAATAAAATAATTGTATGCAAACATCAATTGGCAATTTCTGCTTCCTTGCAATTTGTAATAATGAAAACATTGCCTTGACAGCCTGATTATAAGCACATTTTTTTGCTTTGTAAAACGAACCTGTTCTGCTGAACTCGATGCCTAAGTATTTAATTGAATTAAGAACCTCTATTTTTTCATTCCCAAAGAAAAAAATTTCACGCATACTATTTCGACCATGAAAGACAACTATTTTTGTTTTCTTTGGATTTACTTCTAATTGCCATTGCATGCAATATATATGTAAGGCATTAAGTTCTTTTTGCAAAGCTGATTTAGAATTTGCCAGTAAAATTGTATCATCAGCATATAACAATACAAGCAATTTAATAAACTGTTCAAGTTTTAACTCTTGCGTTAAATCATATTCTAGAGTAGAACAGTTATTGTCAATAAGGAACTGTTGTAGATCATTTAAAATAATGAAAACAATAAGGGTGAAAGGTTTTCTCCTTGACGAACTCCCCTAAAACTGCCAAAGAACTCTGATTTTTGACCATTTAGAAAAATGCACGATTTTATTTGATCATACATATTGATTACAACGTGCAGAATTTTCCCAGATATGCCTTGACTCAACAGTTTGTGCCATAAAGCATGTCTCCAAATAGAATCAAATGCCTTTCTGTAATCAATAAAAGCACAGTATAATTTTCCATTGTTGATTGCAAACATGTCAATCAATGATTTAAGAACAAAAGCATGGTCAAGCGTTGAATGCATGCGTCTAAAACCTGCTTGGTTTTCTGAAATAAGTCCATTCATTTCAACAAAATAAGTAAGTCTGCTATTTAGAATTGACGTGAATAATTTGCCTACACAACTTAACACTGTTATCCCTCTGTAGTTATTGCAGTCTTGTTGATCTCCTTTGCCTTTATAGAGTGGTACAATTAACCCTGTCACCCAATCTTCTGGTATAATACCAGAATCCAAAACACGATTAAACAATAAACAATAAAACTTTGTCATATAAGGAACACTATTCTTTATATATTCATTCCTTACTAAATCAACTCCTGCTGCTTTATTATTCTTTAAACATTTAATGACTCTTTCAATTTCATCCTCAGTAATTGAATCATTTAAAATGTCTAGATTGATATTTCCTTCAGATACTTCATTACTAAAAATTATATCATTACATCCAGTATTTTGATTAAGGGACTGGAAATGATTTTTAAGCTCTTCAAGAGGTATAGGACATGATGAAGCTTTTTTGCCTTTAATTTTCCTCCCATAATCCCTTGGATTTCTAGTTTTTAAAGCTCGCAATTCTCTATGCCATTTTCTCGTTGCTCTTCTTTCAGATCGTCTCAAAACATTTTTATATTCTTTGCTTTTAGCAGCAAGATTATTTAGATTAGGCACAGTATTTGAACATTTAACTTTATGCTTTGCTTTAAAGTACTGGCTTCGAGAAACCTTACACTCCTTATCAAACTAGCTTTGATTCTGCCTCGTTGAATATCTATTATTGTAAGTATTAGAGTAAGTACCAAATGTATCCTTCGCTGAATCAACAAGAATTGACGAAAACCGCTTATTCATTTCACTGATTGATATTGTGCCTTGCTCAAATAAAGTTACAATTTCATCAAAATTGTAATTTGCTAAATGTTCTTTATATTCATTACATCTGTTGTTATCCCATCTTCTAATCTCTGCACCATCATACCTTTGATGCAGAGAGTGTTTAGTACCATTAGGTTCATTGGAAACAAAACAGGTTTTAACTGGAAGAGACAGGCATAATGGACAATGCACATCAGAGAACAACGCATCAAAAACATCAACTTTAAACTTACTTGCATTTTCCATCAAATATCTAGAACCAATGATATAATCAACAACTGTGCTTCCTTTACATGTGCATGTTCCAATACCAGCATCTGAACCAATTCTTCCGTTAAAAATGTATATTGACAGTGATTTACATAAATCTAAGAGACGACAACCATAGTTATTAGGCCTCTGCTTATCTTGAGATGATCTTTGACAAGGTTGGAAATTATCTTCGCTCATATCATAGAGAACATCGGAGAACACAGACTGAGTGAACTGATTCATATCAATAAAATCATTCATACTTTTGGTACAAGCATTAAAATCGCCCAACAACAAAACATAACAATCCTTATATTTATCTTGTAATGATAGCAATTCCGTTTCAATCACATCAAACAGTTCAACATTGCTATAAACTGAACTTTCGGGAGGGATGTATACGCCACCAATCAGACAGTCTTTATCATAACCTGACAATGATCTTTTTAATAGACACCAGGCCACACATCCACCAGAATAAGGTAAAATCTCCACACACGTAGATAGCTTGCTTTTGATGGCTATTCCAATACCACCAGAACGTCGATTAGACAGGCATTTTCTGTTAAACAGTTTAATGTCATATCCCCAGTCACTGAAGCAATCAGAGATAAATAAAGCATCTTGGTCATCAGTTTTAGTCTCAAGGAAAACGGCAATGTCGAATAGTTGAATATAGTTCACAAATTCCAAACACTGGAGACGGGAACGCAATCCACACACATTTAAAGATACAAAAGCCAGCTCACGATCATGGCGAACAGTGTGATCCACATCCATATCAAGAACATAGTCATCGTTGACATCACAATTAGAAACGCAAGCTTGAAAGCAAAAGGGATTCACAGTTGAAGTTACCGCACTAGATGATCGCTCATCAGAAGATTGATTGGAAGAATAGAAACAATTACCAACACATAGACAAGATGAAGAATGAGTACTGCTACAAGCACATAACGTTGAGACTACACATGAGTTAGATGAATCACCACGACCTCCGGCAAACCCCTAGCTGGTGTAGATGAAATGCTGAAGCCCAAGCGCCGTGTAGTCTACCTTCGTCACACCGATCCGGAAAAGGTCGTCAGGTGACTCTACGTACACCGCGTTGCTGCCGGAAGATCCCGCACTGCCACTGCTGTTCCTCCCAGGGGCGGCCTTCAACTGACAAACAATTTTGCCATCATGGGTAGTGGATACCCTGTCCACACCAGGTGCTGCCTTACAAATTTTGAATAATTTGAAGCGTAGGGGTGTCAGTTCGTCGTTCAGGTAAACTCCTTTCATGTCATGTTTGCGCAGATCTCTCTTCCTCATCATGAGGTTCGCCTTGCTTCTTCGTGAAGTGAACTTCACCAGCACTGGTCTTGGAGCTTTCTTGTTTTTTAGGCCGGTTCTATGCACAACAGATATATCCTTGACTTCTAGATCTACCCCAACTTTCTTCCCCAACTCCATCACTTTTTCC
>CM031599.1:100949091-100956591 GCA_018398815.1 Conus ventricosus
ACCAGTGAGATGACAGCATTCATTTTGTGGGTGTAAATGTTTATAACCCTTATTCCACAAATAGGGTAAGTCTATTTTGGATTATTTCTTTGTTGCGTCTTTTGTTAAAAGACTTAAGCTTACTCAGTTACTTATTAGGCCCGATCATTTTTCTGAATCGTTACATTTCATTTAGCATGTTAGTTTATTGTTTACAGTGACTCAATTTCCTCTAGGATCAGCTTGAAAAGTAAGGGATTTAATACAACTTTGATAATGGTGACCTAGTAGATAGCTGTTATGACTATGTAAGATTATTTTTTGGTGAATACATAATTCATCTAAAAGTACTATTAATTGATCTGTCAACATGGACGGAGCTGATTTAATATTAATTATAGTGAGTTACTTTTCTCAAGTTTTTGGGAAAGATTTCCTTTCGTTGCTGTTTCCTCATGATGTGTTATTTTATCAATCTAGGTCTTAATCCAAGTTTTGGGTGTTGGTCGAAAAGGTACTGTATTTTAATTTGTAAATACTGAGACACATAAGAAGTTAGTGTATAGTTATTAAGTAGTGTTTCTTGGTGTACTTCAGGTTGTTTTGTCTTTTTTCTACAGGTTTTCTTTAGTTCTTTTTGTGTGTTCAGCACATCCTTCACATGTGACACTGACTGAACCTTGAACAGATTTAATAAAAAGGCAGGGAGCCGAACCCAAAAGGACTGGACTCAATCTGTTTGCCAGAGTGTGGTTCTGTTACAGGTTGAATAAAGTATCTTTGATTAATAAATTTACTACACGCTTAAAACTCATTTTTCCCTCGGTTGATCAACATCAGATTTGACCTCTGGTGCTGCGAATGGTGTGTCCATTTGATCAGACTATTAGACCTCTGGTGCTGAGAATGGTGTGTCCATTTGATCTGACTATTAGACCTCTGGTACTGAGAATGGTGTGTCCATTTGATATATTAGACCTCTGGTGCTGCGAATGGTGTGTCCATTTGATCAGACTATTAGACCTCTGGTACTGAGAATGGTGTGTCCATTTGATCAGACTATTAGACCTCTGGTGCTGCGAATGGTGTGTCCATTTGATCAGATTATTAGACCTCTGGTGCTGAGAATGGTGTGTCCATGTGATCAGACTATTAGACCTCTGGTACTGAGAATGGTGTGTCCATTTGATCAGACTATTAGACCTCTGGTACTGCGAATGGCGTGTCCATTTGATCTGACTATTAGACCTCTGGTACTGCGAATGGTGTGTCCATTTGATCAGACTATTAGACCTCTGGTACTGCGAATGGTGTGTCCATTTGATCTGACTATTAGACCTCTGGTACTGCGAATGGTGTGTCCATTTGATCTGACTGTTAGACCTCTGGTACTGCGAATGGTGTGTCCATTTGATCTGACTGTTAGATCTGTTAACGGCAAGATCACTATGACCTCGGCTATGATTACATCAAACATTTTGTTCGTTAACTCTGAAAGCTTTAGGGCACAAATCGGTTCGCCACGCTGACCATGCTTAACCTTGGCCATCGGGAAAGAGTGCCTTTATTACGGTACAACCTAATGTTCTCATTCAAACTTTGTCTCCCCATTAGTCTTAACTATACCTTGTTTCCTTTTATTTCTTAATCCATTTTCATCCCTCCTTCCTTTCTTTCTTGAAGTTTTGAAAATGACTACAACCCATAAGAATTCATGGAGGAAATAGATCATATCTTTAACGTGTAACTGTGCCTAAAATGTAGACTGAAGATTCAGTTACAAAAGAAAACTGAACAAAACAAGCAAACAAAAAATGTATTCCTTAGCACAAATGTATTGCACTGTCAAAACGACAGTAAAGATACTTTTCTATGGTGGACATCTGTGAGAAAGTTAGGAAAATGTTCACAGAAAAAAATGTACTATAAATAACATGTTCATGCTCTACTGAAATACTAGACACTGAGAACACCTTCAAACACAGACTAGGTGCTCATATGTGTGGTTTAAATGAGACGAAGCTGAAGAGGGATGTGTGTTTCAATGCAGCTGCTCTCACCGCCTTACACAGCAATATAACACGTAACTACAATACTCGAAGTGCCACTGTCCTTTGCCACCAAGGTATACCATAAGAAACCACACACACACACACGCACGCACGCACGCACGCACGCACGCACGTATGCACGCACGCACACACACGCACGCACGCACGCACGCATGCACGCGCACACACACACACACACACACACACACACACACACACACACACACACATACACACACACACACACACACACACACAACACACACACAACACACACACACACACACACGACACCACATCCAACGCCAGCACCAGCTCTTTACACAGAATCCATCCTTTTCACATTTTCTCTTATCCTTGTTTCCCCACGATCACCCGTGGAGTGATCAGCAGGAAATTGATGCGTTCGCTTTACCTTGAGGGATTCAAATATTCCCACTATCTGAGACGTACCACTCACATGCTGGGGGAAACGACCTTCCAACTAAATCGCCCCGGTAGGTGCTTAATATCTGTTGTGTCTGCTCTGATGCCTGCCAGAAATTACCATCCTAGATCTGCATCCAAAACGGAAAGAGAGAGAGAGGGAAAAAAAGTAGTTAATCAAACGTCTGCTTTGGTGTGAAGTTGGTTTTTGAGATGCTTGGCTGAATCAGATTTTTGGAAATCAGAATCGGTCCGTCCTTCCTCTAGCGGGATTCTGCTGTGTCGTGTCCAGTGGCCATTCCAAAATAGTATGTGCCAGGGGGCAGTTGGATGCTTTGAAGTCATAGTGGAATGTCCCGTTCGTGCCTACACCCTATGTCCACACAGCGCATGGTGCCAATGGTGGTGCAGGATTGCTCCCAGCTGGCTGGTGTGTTTGTGTGTGTGTGTGTGCGCGCGCGTGTGTGTGTGTGTGTGTGTGTGTGTGTGTGTGTGTGTGTGTGTGTGTGTGTGTGTGTGTGTGTGAGAGAGAGAGAGAGAGAGAGAGAGAGAGAGAGAGAGAGAGAGAGAGAGAGAGAGAGAGAGAAGAGAGAGAGAGGAGAGAGAGAGAGAGAGAGAACAATACCACCCCTGGACCGCTGGCGCCTTTGGGTGTATCTTTTTTCTTTGCTTTTTCTTCTTTTTCTGCTTTTTCCAATCGTTCAGATCGTAGATTTTTCTGTGATTTGAAAATCAGATAATAAAAAGAATATATGAATGCTGGCAAGAGGTTAATTACAAAGAGGCAATGATTAATTTTCTTTGTAATGCACTTTATAACACGTTATTTTCGTATTCTTCAGTTGATCAACGGCAAACTTTAACCTCCTGTACTGTGAACGGTGTGTCCATTTAATCATATCATTCATTTTATAAACATGCGTTCAGGTCTAACTTGGCTCTGACTGCATCAATCATCTATTCATCAACTCGAAATGCACCAGCGCACGGTTTTACCCATGCTGACTAGGCTCAATGTCGGCCATATGGACAGTGTGTCTATACCGCTGTGCTGTGTTGCCTCTCATTCCAACTCCTCCCCCCCCCCCCTTCTTCCCCCCCCCCCCCCCTTTTCTTTTTAACCTTACTCCTGTCGCTCCTTTCTTCCTGTCTCTCCCTCATGAACTTTTGAAAGGTAAAGTATCACTAGCAACAAGAATAAAAGGTGGAATATTTCATTCAAATAACCTTTAACTGTTTTTGAAGGAAAAGCAGTTTGAATGTTTAGTTTAAAAAAAAAAACAAAAAAAAAAACATTTCCTTACTTAGCACACATTTTTCTGTACTGTCAAAGAACCAGATAGAGATAATTTTTCGTGGTGGAAATCTTTAGGAGTACTATCAATTTTCAGAAAAAAACATAAGATAGAAAAACACATGCATAGTTCTTAAAAATCGCTAAAAATTGAAAAGAAAATCATAAACGTAATGGGTGTCCAGATACGTGAAAGTAATATGTGTGTTAAACAGTCCTCGTTTCCAATATTGTCACTGACGGATATGTGTTACTAATAAATGATGGCCTGGGTTTAATTTGCCAACAGCAAATGGCATGGTCATTCAAGAATGATCTTGCTTCAGAGTTATCAAATGGATGGCCGTAGACTTGAACCAATATTGTTACTTCACCTTTTCTAATGGGTGTGGTGTTTACCAGCTATTGTTTTGTACACCAGTAAAAGAGATATAAATGTTGCAGTAATTATAACTTACATGTTGTCAGGATTACACAATTCACTGCTGTTTCTGCTGTGTAGGACACCAGACATAACTTTGTGATAAGTTTAGAACGAACATATATAAGTGTTTTTGGTCACACATGGCAAAATGATTGTTTATCCTTCTTATTTCTGTGTGTTCTGACTCAAGAGTCTGATGAAGATTTTACCTTGGGAAATTTTCGGCCAGCTACTGCTGGTCTTCATCAGCCCCGACTGACTGGTGGTTGTGGTGGGTGTTGGTGTTCCCCGAGTTGTCCTCACTGGTTGAGTGATGGGTGTTCAGCACAGACTTGTAAATGGGGGGCATTTGGGTGGGGGGGGGGGGGGGTCGTGGAGGGGGCATCAACCAGTGAGGACAACTCAGGGAACACCAACACCCACCACAACTACCAGTCAGTCGGGGCTGATGAAGACCAGCAGTAGCTGGCCGAAAATTTCCTAAGGTGAAATCTTTATCAGACTCTTGAGTCAGAACACACAGAAATATGAACAACCGGGAGTTGGAAAGTGTCTTTGCTCAAATTCATCCTTCTTGGTGCATATAGCAAGTAAAACCATAATATTATGAAGCGCGAAACTGGGCAGTATTATTTCTATCATAATGACAGTTTATAAACGATACCAATACGTCATAGATGAGCCTTTCAGGTTGGAGAAAACGGACTTAAACCGCCGGATAAATGCCACGAACATCCAAAATGGATGTTGAACTAGACGTTGTGTCATGACAAGATAATGATGAACTTGGAAAGGAGTCAGGGCGAAACAAAACTTTGTGTGACGAAAGGCACCTAGCGGGAAGGATGACGGCCTTGCTTTGAAATGAGGCTCTTTCGCAGTCTGCATGCTTTAGTTATTTCTAACAGAGCCATTATCTGAGCTAAAGGCAGCCTTCTCTCGACTTGCAGCCCCGTACACTTACCACCCCACCCCATTCCCCACCGCCCCCATTCTATATGTGTGTGCTGTAGCCTCGTACTCTGCCTAAATGGAAAGAACGGGTATAGATTTGAAATAGAATTACCTCATCCGAACAAAAGGCGAGGTAGTGCTACCCAATGGTTCTTGACTACGTCGATTCGTTATGACTCCAACATCTTGGTCAGACTTGGCACACGTCACTCGGGGGTCAAACGGGCAGCCTGTCTTGTTTGTCCATCAATGCATTACATCGTTCCCTCGGCAGTGGCGCCACCCTTTCCCTGAAAGTTACAACGTAAGGGATTTAAGCTAGTATCATGACAACCACGGACAAACACAAGACCGAGGCTGAATCGATGCTGTTGGGGCCCATTACTTGGTACCCAACCTCGATGCGCGCTCTCTCTCTCTCTCTCTCTCTCTCTCTCTCTCTCTCTCTCTCTCTCTCTCTCTCTCTCTCTCTCTCTCTCTCTCTCTCTCTCTCTCTCTTCTCTCTCTCTCTCTCTCTCTCTCTCTCTCTCTCTCCACACACACACACACACACACACACACTCTCTCTCTCTCTCTCTCTCTCTCTCTCTCTCTCTCTCTCTCTCTCTCTCTCTCTCTCTCTCTCTGTGAGTGGGGTAGTAGAGATGTGTTTCAACGTGGTTAATGGTGCAGGAAAGGGGCAGCACTCACTCCGCCTATATTTCACCTTTTCTTGTAGACACCAGCCAGTTTGCACTCATATACCAAATTTGTTTGGGATATGGAAAACTGGGAGGTACATTGTATCCATGGTTGATTTGAATGTTGACATGTTCATTCTACCTGTAAGCGTCACTTTACTGGTGACAATCACTGTTGCAGGCGATACATGATTAGCGAGAAGGGCACTAAAGAGAGCGCAAATCTCCATCAAGTTTATACAGACCTCTTCACTTCGACTAAGCTATGCCCCACGCCATCACATATCTCTTGATATCTCTTCAAACTCACCACAAACAAATCAAGACTGCTTTGCTCAGTTCAATTCGCACATCCTGGGTTACACCTTGGAGACAGTTAAAGGCTTACGGCGCAATTTCCGACCGTGCAGTAGCTGACTGAATATAAACCCCTCTCCTTGTGAAATGTTATTTTGTCATTGGGTCCAAATTTTGATCTGGGTCAGCACCAATTCTTGAAGTTTGTAGACATGAATGTATATCTAAATGGCTACTTTTGAAGGTTGAAATCCTAGGATTTAGTTTTAGAAATTAATGGAAATATTGAAACATGCCACATTCATTATCATTAACAGAAGTGTAAAATCCTTGACCCGTCCTCTGCATGGCAGATAAGTAAGAAGCATATGCATCATTCACTGAGGTTTGGAGAAACAAAATCATCACGGAGTTGAATGAGCTACCATTTCTTGTCATTCCACATTAAGTAATTCCAAAGCCTTTTTTCGTGATTTCAAGTTAACATATTTCACATCTTGGCTACCATAATCTTTCTGGACAGCATCAAGAAGATACTATAGCGAATAAACATCAAGCAATCCTGCATCATTTACGAGATCCGAGCCAGATAGCAGCAAAGAGTCCTTACCTGGCCAATTCACAAATACAACATTTACATTAAGGCTGATCAGTTTGTTTTTGTTCGCATTACATAGTACGCAAAGAATCTGAATTTGATGACAGCATTTAAGGACAATAACATCGTGTATAAATGCAATAAGAATGGGGAAAATTTGATAAAATTGGAATAGTTGAAAACGGGAAAAAATGAAAGAGTAAAAAATCGTATGAAAAACATTTGCATCTTTGGACAATAAGAGATGTTTGATCCAGAGATAAAATCTAAACAAAAGACAAGACTTCGCTGTTGAAAGAAAAAAAGTAGTGACAGTTTATGCTTTGGTTCGTGCTCGGCTGGGTTTCGGATGCCGATCTCATACTCGACTCAGTACCTGAATATCAGTTGCGTCATTCAATCATTACAAATATTTAATCATTACAAATATTCAATCATTACAAATATTCAATCATTACAAATATTCAATTATTACAAATATTCAGTCATTACAAATTAATATTCAATCGTTACATATATTCAATTATTACAAATATTTAATCATTACAAATATTCAATCATTACAAATATTCAATCATTACAAATATTCAATTATTACAAATATTCAGTCATTACAAATTAATATTCAATCATTACATATATTCAATTATTACAAATATTTAATCATTACAAATATTCAATCATTACAAATATTCAATCATTACAAATATTCAATTATTACAAATATTCAGTCATTACAAATTAATATTCAATCATTACATATATTCAATCATTACAAATATTTAATCATTACAAAT
>CM031599.1:100964091-100999091 GCA_018398815.1 Conus ventricosus
CAATTCTGCCAGGCTCCACTACATTAGCCACATTAGCCAGTGTGGATGATTCTAAAACAAAGAATACAGGCAGCGTTTTGGGACCATGACTATTATTAATTCATGATGTGATGACAACGTGATGATTTAAAAACACATGATGCACATTGATTTATTTCTCGTCCCTGGGTCTCAGTTAATACATATTGTAACATCATTGATTATCTTAAAGCCTCAAGAAAAGAGAGAGAGAGAGAGAGAGAGAGAGAGAGAGAGAGAGAGAGAGAGAGAGAGAGAGAGAGAGAGAGAGAGGCAATGATATGAATCTGATTTTTTTTTCCACTGAAGGGTGATACAGCAGCGCCAAAAACGAACTCTACCATTAGCGTGAAAGCGTGTTATTCCAGCCGACGGTGTTTCGAAGGCTGAAACGTTCTCCACATGATTTGAGCAGAAACACAAACATTGTGCCTCCGAAATTATCAGCTGTCTTCTCTCAAATAAACACCCGCCAGAGATAGGAAATGAATTCTTGAGCGTCATTTATTTTCATGTGTGTTTATTTCCCCTTTTCAAGCGCTGAACAGATGAAAAACATATCACAGCCAGGGAAATTGTAGCACATGACAGTTTTCAATTCAATTTGGATCAAATAGATATATGTTAATAGCGTACCCCCATTGTACCTTTTCCGTGTTCATTCAGGAGTATGACAAGCACAGGAATCAAGCAGCTACTAGCATTAGGCAGGACCTGTTTTTTTTATTTGCTGTACACAAACTGATTAATCCCATCACAAAGGGGGGTGGGGTGGGGGGGCACTATCTGGGTCTGTGGGGGAAACATTTAAAAAAAATTTTTTTTTTAAAGAGTACTTAGATAGCAGCCATCCCCGGCCAGAGACCAAGCTCTAAGCGCTTTACAAATCCCCGCATTCTCGTTTTACACAACGGGCTGCCTACCTGAGTAGAGCCGACTGAAACGCTGCCTGTTGACGCTTCATTCAGTCGTATCCTGTGTCATTCAGACAATATCGTTCATTCAGTTTAACAACTCTTCAATTCTTTCGATTTTTCACGCAGAGTGCATGCTATGTGTGAGATGTCATCTATACCAACGGCCAAACTGGCCTTCTGTTCGGAAAGTTGATGAGTGGAATTGACGTGTGTGCAACATGTTATAAAATCAGGTTTCGAAATACCGGTATCTGACCAGGAGTTATATGTTAGTGAGTTTCCTCCCCATTGGAGATTGCCTCCCTCTTGGAGACTATAAGCTTGCAGAAGGCTCATTTTGAGAAGCATTTATTATTCCTTATTCACCCACTCAAGCACATACTGTAATTTAGGCAGAACTATCTACTACTGCAGATATGAATGCTTATCTCCCCCTATTTCTTCAATCTAGGACATAAGAGCAAGCTTTGTTTATATATATATATATATATATATATATATAATATATATATATATATATATATATATATATATATAAACAAAGCTTGCTCTTATGTCTTAGATTGAAGAAATAGGGGGAGATAAGCATAGAGAACGTAAAAACGCCGGTTCTAGCTCAACCGGTCTCAACCAGTTTCGACCGGTTGACTCTAGAACCGGCGTTTTTACGTTCTCTGACAAGTAAGACTTCAATAACCAAAAAAATAACGATTATCTACAAACATACATACTGTGTAGGATTATCCGTTTTCAATACTAATTTACTAAACTTTTCAGATTTTAGTTTTTGCTTAATCCTACGTTTTTCCTGATCATTCTCAATAACATCATTTTCGCGCATACATTCATCAAATGAGTTTCTGTCTTTCATGTGAAATAAAACTACAGTCTTTAATTGTTCTCTAAAGTCTTTTAAAACTGAGTTATATTTCTGACATAAAATCCACACACTTATCCCAGCATGTCTTCCACTGAAAGCTAGTTTTGATAGAGTGTTTCTCTATTTGACTATGTCTCTTTCTGCTGAACAGTCATCTATAATAAATAGTGTCTGCGTTCCCTTAAAAAATTTATAAAAGTATTCTGAACACTCACTCAATTTATTGCTGGGATCAACTAAATATATTTTATCATCCGTCCATATAAACCTTCTATCATGATATGCTTTGTTCCATTCAAGTGTTGGACAGAAAATCACAATATAATCAAAATTATAACGATAAACTGTTTGTAATAGGTCGAGGACAAATATTGTTTTTCCACAACCAGTCTGCCCGCCAATCAGTGAACAATGAGGGGTTTTTATCATAAGGTTTAACATCCGCATTGACACCATAGTTTTCTGCTCCATAGTTTTATAACATAATTTAATCTAATCCAGTTATTATTTTTATCATACTCTCTGTCAAAACTTGGTCAGTATAATAAAACCCTATAAGGTTTAAATGTGTAAGATTAATCCAATTTAGTTCTGTAAGATTGTTTCTATTTAGACTAATATTGATTTTGTTGCTTGTTGTTATGACCTTAATATCCTCGCCATTGTGAAGAACGACGATGGTAACTTTAAGACTGTCAACGTCTAAGTTTTGCCAGCTAATAAGAATTCCTTTCATTAGTACGTCACTGACGCCCACAGCTCCATTTCTTGCCTCATTTTTTAAGACAGAAATTTCAAATATCATTGTGAACGCGTCTCCTAATTCATGCGCGGAATGAACTGTAATTTTGTAGAAGCTTCCTTTAAAACCGCTTCTCTTCTGCGGAGGATGTACTGTTTATTCCCATACGGTGTTATTTCAATCTCTTTCCGACTATTGTCCCTCTGGCATAAGACTTACATGCAAAGGGCCAGAATTGAATGCTTTTCTGAAACTTTTTTGACGGCTAAAAAATGTAAATGGGCTTATGAATTCAAATTTTATGTCCCATTCTAAATATGGTTCTAAATGCCATTTGCTGTCAGGTTTTCGAACTATTTTATATTCATACTGACCAGCATTATTTGCTTCTAGATTGCGTAGTTGTTCTAGTTTAGGAAACTTTTTGGTGTCGCCAACCTCTTTGCGTTTATAATCACCATCTTTAGTGTACTCAAAACCATACAAAGCGCCTATCTCACCATTCTGTTCAAAGTCCACAACGTCTGCAAGGTCTTTTAATTCTAAAGTTATACACCTCACAGGCGCTAATGTAACTCCCGATTCTTCTGGTCCTCGTGACATTATTTTTAGTACAACTTGTTATTTTATTTCCAAAACAATGTGTAGGTTATCACATTTATACGACTTTCCCTGTTTTGTCTGTGATCTTTATATTAAATGATCTGACCCTCCACAAGCTAATTTTTTAAACTGTAAATTAGGGAATTGTATAATTTCATAATCGCAATATGCAGCTTTTCCTGACGGAAGAGCTCTTAAAACAGTTGAGGGCCTTCCATTATATAAGTTTTTCATCAGTGCTTAGCTCATCCAAATGAACATAGAGTAATGAATGTAATGCAAGATCGAGCGGACTTTCCCCCTCATAAGTAGTTTTGCTCGGTGTAACTCTAAATCTATGATTGCCAGCCGCAAAGCCTAACATTTTAGCTAGCTCTTTATCAAAATATTAACCTGCTTCTTCTTCAGGCTTGAATGTTAACATTGTTTTTTAGATTTGCATTGTTAAGTTTGAGAGTAAAGTTGAAGTTACTCATTGCTTCTTTTAGTGAGCAAAACCCGTAAATAACCATCAGGTATTGTTAACTGGCTAACTTTGTCTCCTGATTTGTCAACTTTTAGAATCTTATTATTTTCTTTGGTTTCACTTATATTGAACCATACGACTTTGTAAAAAATTTCATGGAGTGCGACCATTTTGGTTCCGCAATCGTTCTCAACAGCATGTTCTAAAAACGAAGGACGGTCTTGGTTGTTATTGTTACAAACATTTTTTAAACAAAATAAAAATGAGCGCATTCAAATATACTAATGCAAAATATTCGTTGGGCCGCACTACAATCCTAAAATATAACAACCGACACCCTCAACATTTCTGTGACTCAGTCTGACACCTTTCAAGTAAAGGTGAGTACTCCATTGGACAAATATCTTAACCCTCCTATTAAAAAAGACTACATCGCGAAAGTGTGGTTCAGTCATCCGATGCAGTTTTATCAGAACCAGTTAAACTTTGCTGTGTTTTGTGCATCAACTGGTGTGGAGTATCGTATGCTGATCATCTAAATCATCCTGATCCTTTGGTGAGCTCAGTGTATAGATTTCATTTTTATTACACCTTCAGACGTATTTTGACTGAACTGCAAGCACCATTACCAAACGACAAACCGTTTAATCCATTCAGCAACAGAATAGACATGAAGGCTTTTGAAAGGATTTGTAACGAATTCAATATTAATGTGAAGACAGACTTTAGACAAAAGTTGGACCTTAATCATGGCTTAGGCACCCCTTATTTTTGGGGCGTGCACAGAAAGTATAACTATGACTGGAATCCTCCTTACACATCTTTTTCTTCAGGCACAGGCGTTCACCTTGGGTCCATAGAGCAAGAGCATAAAACAGCATGGACAACATTTATCTTGGACACTTCTAAGGGTCTGACTAAAGCGGGAATAGAACGAATAAACGACTCTATTCGTACTTACGTTTGGTGTTTGCTAGGTTCGCAAGCACAGGCGAGATCGAGCATAACTGATCCTTCTACTGGTTTTGATGCACAAAAACAATACTTAGCAAATTTAGAGGACGCTATTAATTCTACAGTTGATTTACCTTCTAGTATTGAAAGGTACCAAAATGTTTTACAATTTGCAAGATCGAAAGTAGACTTTGCTGTTGGCACTGGTTTATACATGCTGCCTTCTGACCTCAGACTCCAGATAGGTACAATAATAAACTACAATAATGAAATCCTTGTGGCAGGCAATGAACAGAAGGTCGGAAAAAAACGACATAAATTCTGAGCCTGTAATATTACAAACAATAAAAAAACAAGATGACCCCCCAAGATTAAGTCATCCAATCCCCGTGGCCCAAAGCCCAAAGACCGTTGAAGAACACAAAAAAAATAATGACCATGAATATGAAAAGACAGCACTAGTTGTTGGATTAACTGGCCTCGGATTACTTGGTCTTTATCTTACTAAATAGTAACCCAACTATTAAGACAACTAATGCCCATAAGTGCTCGGCCATAAAGCCAACTACTTTGCTTGCAGTAGACAAAAGCCAGCTAACGACACCCCCTAATATACCAGGTAAAGAGTCTATAGCTTTACTGGCTATTTTTTTTAATAAACCCGCAAGACGATCAAGTTGTTTTTTTACCCATGATTTATCAGGAGGTGATGGAGGCGATGGCGGTGGAGGTAATGAACTTTGACCTCCACCGCCGCCTGTAATAGCCATCACCAGTGTACTTATTGCAAATCCTAAGGCTGTTATAACGCTCGCTAATGTGACACCTTGCTCTCTAAACAGTGTTTTTATTCGTTCTGCTAGTGTCGTGTCTTCATATAAAATTCTTCGGATAGTTTCTCTTATTCTGGTCACTTGAGTTCGTAATTGTTCTCGGGTAGTAGACAAAACTTCTAGTTTCCGTTCTTCAAAATTATTTAGTCTTTGCGTTATTCTTTCTTTAACACCAGGCCCTAAGTTGGCATCATCAGCCTCAGCGAGTTTTTTTTTTTCTCTTTCTATATCCTCATCTAGTTTATTCAGTATTGCTATACTGTTTGTTAATTCGCTTCTAACAGTTCTCAAAGCACGATCAAGGGCCTCTGATTCTCGCGGGGGTGTTGGGGAGTCGTGGATAGTTTTTGGTACTGTTTCTTCTGACAAACTGGTTTCTGCTTCTATTGCATTTATTATTTCATCTGCTGATTGATTTAAATTTTGAAGTTCCATGTTTTGTATTTGATTATCTGTTGGGAGTTCTTTTAGTGTGTTTTGAAGTTTAGCAACTGCCTCCCTATCTAATTTTGGTTTAGTAATGCCAAGGCGATTTCGATCTTCCGCCCTAAGTCTTTGTCTAATTGTATTCATGCCTACAAACTTTGATGAGTCTCGTTTATCTGTAAGCCAAACAAGTTGTCCTTTGTCGTTTTTCACATACAAATGGTTTTTATCATCTGTTTCAAAATCATCAGGGTATATAGTTTCGGGAGGTTCTAGACCTAAACTTTTGTAAATGCTCCGACCGTACTTTCTGTTAATTCACGCCGCAATGAGAGCGCTGAGCGATGTTGTACCAAAGGAGTCATTTCACTCATGTCGTCTCCAGGATCAGGAACATAATAATCTTCATCTTCAATTCCTGCCATGTTTTAAATAATTAACTTTTTATTTTGTTTATTAAAAAATGTCACAAGCATATATGGCTCGATTCTTGACCCGCATAGAAGACTGAAAGAACCCTTTGGCGTGAAGGGAAATAAACGGAGTATTACTGTTCCAAATAATCCATCTACTATTGATGCAGATCAAATTCTTACTGTCAAATTTCCAGACCTAGGAGAGGGTGAAGTGATTGTGCCAGGCTCTGCGCAACTTACTTTCAAAATAGAACTCGCTTCAACAACAGACCTAAACAGAACAGTTGTCCAGAATCTGGGACGGGCAATCGTTAAGAAAATTTCTATAAAACTTGAGGGCAAGAAATATTTTCTTTACATAATGCAGACATATTTTTAACCTATTCTGATCTATGGCTAACCGAGAATGAAAGGGCCGATCTTGCGTTTCAAGGAATTAAAAATAAAGAAGCGCTAAAACATAGAATAGGCGCCGAAGATGCTAAAATCCGGCAAAAAGCATGAAGCAGTAAGTTATGCGTATGGAAATCGCTTTGTTATACCCCTAGATTTTGAGTTGTTAAAATCTCATGCACCATACTTTCAAGGAGCATTAAAAGACAGATTGTCATATGAGCTAACTTTTAATGACTACAAATATGTTATTATATCTACAGACACCGAAGAAAAAGTACAGCATTTCTGACATCTCGTTAGAGTTTGACGTTGTTAGCAACCCTAATTTAGCGAGGCTGATTGAGCAACCAATATCAGTCAAAATTAGCAATATATTACGAAAGAGTGATTCATCATACAACATATCCCAAAAGCAAGGCAGACGCTATATGGAATTTTAGTTTTAGCGTCTCAGCAAGATCGCTTAAAGGTATTTTATTGCTGTGTGAAGATGAAGAACCGTTCGAAGACAAACTGAAAATTTTATTAATCCAAAAAAACGAAAGTACAATGTTCGATTGAGGGCAGTCCTAACCAAATCTACGCTAGCGGCTTAGACCTTATCAGCATTTTGACGAAATAAGAAAATTGTTTGGGGTGGGAGGTGTAGAAGGTCCAACAGCAGACCTTGTGTCTAAAGATCTGCATCTTCACAGTGTTAGGCTTGATGATTATTTAACAACGAAATACGGTTTTATGGATTGACCTAAGGTCAACAGAGGATAATCAGTTACATGGAAGCGGGAGAACTGTTAGAGACGTAATCAACATTCGAATTGATAAAGAAAAAGATGCTGATAAACCACTTAATGTACATTTGTTTTTTTAATATATGATGCGCAGCTGAATATTGAAGATAACAGATTAAAAGATATACATTACTAAATTATTTTTTTATTTTTAAAAAGCATGTCTGTTCAGCATATCCAAAAGTACCTACAGCACCCGGCCACCAAAAGAAGAGATAGTAGAAAACCCTGACATAAAAACCTTCAGATTAACTAACATTACACAAATGCAACAAAAACTAGAAGCAGGACCTTTCAAAATACAGCAAAACCAAACGAAGGTATTCTGCTGCCTTTAATGCTGTTACCTATGTTAATACTGGAGCATCGACTATTAGTGCTGCATCGGCAGGAACGAGTGTAGGTCTCTTAGCAACAGGTGTTGGTGCACCCGCAGCTTTACCTCTAGGCGGTTTGTCTTTAGCTCTTGGCCTGTGTTCATTAGCTGTAGGTGCTGCTAGCAAAAAATTAAAAACTAAACTCCAAAAGCACACAGCTATGGTTCAACTAATAACAGCTAAACTTAGTTCCTTCAAACTGATAATAAATAAAGCACTAGCTGACTCAAACATCACGGATGAAGAATTTAATCGTTTACAGGCCGATTTTGATGACTACAAAAGACAAAAGTTTGATCTTCAAAGAAAGGCAAGGACAAGTTTTTCTCAACAGCCAGACACTGAGCAGATAAAAAAGGAATGTTTAAAAAAAATAAACGAAACATTAAACTATGTTCTAAACAGCTCACATTAACAACGCCAAAGGGTGTTTATACTTTAGTTTATGAGTCCAAGCACAAAAAAAACCGTTGATATTGATTAATTTTTTTAAATTTAAATAAATATTTTGAGTTAGAAAAGAAACTCACATGGATAAGATATATGAAGGTCCAGACGAATTGTTTGAAGCAATGCGTAAGGAAGAATATTTATCAAAAGCTTTAAATGATATCAGTCTAGATGTCATTGATTCAGCAAGCGTACGGGGAAGTGTTGGTTATGCTATTTCTCAAGTTCCAGGTAAACTAACAATAGACCCGCCGGTTAAAGTAATGTTAGCTGTTTTAATCGACTATGTAACAATAAATGAAGAAAATCTAGAAGTCTGGGTCTCGACTAAACAACAGACTATTCTTTCTCATAATGACTTAACACCCGGTTGGGCAGACCAGCTGCTTACACAGTTTAATGTGGCCGCTGAAGAAGCCAAAATGAGAGGCTCTGGTTGGTCAGAGGGCGAAGTCTTAGAGATCAGATTAAAACAGGCTATGTATGCGCCGATTGTTGGTAAGGCGTACATTCCACTACCTCCAGCATTAGTTGCAAAAAGAGCAGTTCTAAACATACAGAATACAGACAACAAATGTTTCATGTGGTGTGTTCTCGCAAGGCTGCATCGTGTTGGTAAAAACGCAGAGAGAGTGTCTAACTATCACCCTTACATCAATGATCTTAACTTTAGCGGAATATCCTTTCCTGTTAGCGTGGACAAAATTGATCAGTTTGAAGAACAAAACAAACCAATAACTGTTAATATTTACACATGGGATGAGGAAACAAATCTACAGCCTATTAAAGTGTCCAAGAACAGTCCAACGATTGGCGAACCAGACAAAAGCCATGTGAACTTACTTCTGATGTTTTCACCAGCGGGGCTACCACATTACACATTGATACGCACAATGAGTAGATTATTGACGTATACTTCAAAGCATGAACATAAACAAGAATTCTGCAGAAAATGTTTAACAAGAATTCCATCTGCTCCAGCCGCAAGCGAACATAAGAAACATTGTATCGGCCCAGTTGACTGTAATACAGAACTAATTACTCCAAGAGAAGGCAGTAAAGTTAGTTTTAAGAACTGGAAACGGATGCAAATTACTCCATATGTTGTTTACGCAGACTTCGAATCGCTCATTGTTCCTTATGAAGGACCAACCCCACAGAGACTTCCTAAAACAGCCATAGTGAGTAATCACCAGATTTGTTCATTTGCCTTCGTTATTGTCAGGTCAGATGGCGCCCATTCAAAGCCAGAATTGTATAGAGGACCGGATGCTGCAGAATACTTCTTAGAACGCATGCAGCAAGTGCGTAATGACTGTTCTAATAATCTGAATTTATCTGAAATCATAATGACGCCTGAAGACCAACAACAGTATGACTCAGCCACTCACTGTTGGATTTGCGGTTTAGAGCTAATAACTAACAGTGAAGACGCAACAAATCCGACAGTAAGAGACCATGATCACATTAGTGGAAAGTTTAGAGGAGCAGCACACAGTAAATGCAATCTTCAACTAAAGTTTGAACCAAAGACATGGAAGCTGCCTATATTCTTTCACAACTTGCTAGGTTACGACTCTCACCTTATAATGCAAGCAGTAACCGACGCCTTTAGGGTGTCATGCATTGCACAGTCATCAGAAAAGTACATGTGTTTCACTTTAAATAATATGTCTTTTTGTGACTCTATGCAGCACATGATGGGTTCATTAGAGTCGCTGGCTATGTCCTTAAAGTCCTGCCCAATAACGGAAGAATATTTTGACCCAACTCTTGTTAGAAAGGGTGTTTACCCTTATGAATACATGAACAGTTGGGAAAGGTTTGACGAAGATACACTTCCTCCTAAAGGCGCGTTCTTTTCTAGTCTTAGAGGAAAGGACATCAGTGATTCTGATTACCAGCATGCTCAAGATGCGTGGCAGAAGTTAGAGTGTAAAACGATGGGAGACTATCATGATTCATACTTGATGGCTGACGTTTGTTTGTTGGCGGACGTCTTTGAAAATTATAGAAAGACCTGCATGAAACATTATAGCCTGGATCCCGCACATTACATTTCTGCGCCGGGATGAGTTGGGACGCTTTCTTAAAGTTTACAGGAGTACAGATTGATTTATTGTCTGACCTGCCAATGATTCAGATGATTGAAAACGGATTGCGTGGAGGAATTAGTATGGCGTCGCATCATTACTGTAAAGCAAACAACAAATACCTAGATGATTATGATCCGAGTAAAAGGTCTAACTATCTCATGTATTTAGATGCAAACAATCTGTATGGTTGGGCTATGGCGCAATCACTTCCATTACGTAACTTTAAAATGCACACAGAAGACAATCCGAAAAATATTCAAAAGGCATTAAAGTGGTTGAGCAGTTTAACGCCAGATCAACAGCGTGGTTTCATTCTAGAAGTTGACTTAGAATATCCTCATGAACTCCATGACCTGCATAATGACTATCCATTAGCTGCAGAAAGTCTAAAGATGGCGAAAACAGAGCCGCCTAAACTTGTGCCTAATCTTCGTGGCAAAAAAAATTATGTCTGTCATTACAGACTTCTACAATTTTATTTAAGACATGGTTTGAAGTTGACAGCTGTTCATCGTATAATTGCTTTTGATCAAGAACAGTTCATGAAACCATACATCATGAAGAACACTGATCTCAGAACTAAATCCACAGATGCTTCAGAAAAAGACTTTTTCAAGTTGATGATCAACAGCTGTTTTGGAAAGACTATGGAGAATCCACACAAGCGCAAAGATGTCAGATTGGTCACCAGAGAGAACGAAGCAATTAAGCTGACTTCTAAACCTAATTATCAGGACTTCAGAAGATTTCATGATCAGCTTTTTGGCATAATGTTGAAAAAAAAGAAAGTCACATTGGATAAGCCCGTTTTTATTGGGTTTACTGTTTTAGAATTATCAAAGCTTTTGATGTTAGAATTTCTCTATGACTAGTTTAAACCCTTGTATCCAGAGTCCAAAGTACTTTACACAGATACAGATAGTTTTGTTATAGATATCCCTACTGAAGACATCTATAAAGACATGGAATTAGAAGTAGCTAAAGGGCATGCGGGATGGTACGACACATCTGATTATCCTAAAGATTCGCCTTTGCATTCAATTACTAACAAGAAGGTTTTAGGAAAGATGAAGGATGAATTATCTGGAGGGGTGATCAAGGAGTTTGTTGGGTTAAGGTAAAAAATGTACAGTATTTCGTGTCAAGAAAAAACCATTAAGAAAGCAAAAGGAATATCTCGCAGTGTTGTGCAGTCAAACATATCACATGACAACTACAAAGAAGCGTTGTTCAATAAACATACTTTTCATCATGACAACGTAAAACTGCGATCTAATCTACATGAGATCAACACAACAGTTGTAACAAAGAAGTCATTAGATAGAACAAACACAAAACGAGTATTTGTTAATCCAGAGTTTTCATATGCAATTGGACACTGGAGAACGGCATAATTATATCTTCTTCGTCCACGGGTTCGGGTTCATATTTTTCCTGAAGTTTATCTATAAGCTCAATCGCATCAAATCCAATTCATCCAAAATTTTTCTCATGTTTGCTTGATGTGCTCGAATTTTAATTATTATTTCAAGATATTCTTTATCCCATTTTTGATAATCAAAATTTGGGATTTGGGGTTGTAGGTGATCTGGATGTTTTAGCATGTCTTGGCGAACCCTCGCAAATGTTGCCCTAATAGCAGAATTCAAATCATATGATTCCCGCATCAATTCCAAGGTCTTTTCATTTATCATTCTTGTATCATTCTGCGCTTCCTTCTGAGCTTCCATTTTAGACTCAAATATATTTACGTAAATCAGTTAAAGCGGAACTGTGTCTGGCGGAATTATCTGCAGTTCTTCCTTCACAAAAGATCTTTGAGGAGCTGGTTGTTTTGTTGTGTCAGTTTCTCGTAAATAATACACGGGCGGATTCATTTTTACAATTCTTTTTATTTCATATGGGTCAACACTCCAAACTGGATCGGTTGCCCTGATGCGAGTGTCCCCTTCTGCTTCCCCCGGTAAATAAAGGTACCTTACTTTAAACCAAATGGTAATAGTTTGCTGGTTGTACTGGAGTCTTCAGCAACATTTATTGTTTGTTTTTGATTGCTTGTACTGGTTTTAGCCCTGTTAATTTAAATTCTTCATTATTCATTGCACATAGAACTGAGGGCAGTCTTCTAACCCATTCTGTGTTGCGAGAATTGTCGATAAGCTTTCTGTGATACTGGAAGGAGAAACGTCTTTCAGCTAACTGTTTGTTAAAGTTTCAACCAAAGCCTGTGATCTGTGAACTCCTGGAATGCCTCTTTTAATGGTAACTCTATGTTTCAACAATAATTTATTCACTTGGCCTTTAAATTCTTTTCCATCATCAACTTGAATCATGCGAGGGTAAGTTAAAGGACCTCGTTGGTATATCAGTTGTATAGCGACAGCAACAGCAGAAGCACTCTTTTGTGTTAATGGTTCCGCATCTTTGTATCTTGAAGCTATGTCAATGACTGTAAGCGCGTACTTAAATCTTTTTCGTCTAATCGTATCATGGGTAAATATAGAAGGTCCATTTGATGGGTGTCGTTCGGTATTGTATTCACAAAGTGTGGCCTCTGTATTCGTCTAGGTGCAGGTAAATAAATTTGCCAGATTGCTTGTTTAGATAACCATTCTTTCGCTGTTTGTTCACTGACTCCCGGTGCTTGGCTTAGCTTTTTAATTGCTGTTATTCCCTTCCAATATCCTTTTGGCGAATAATAGATTTTGTTCATTTTTTATTGAGCCAATATTATGCGCAACAAAATACACAACAGTCATACCACGGCAATAAACGCGATTTCTTGCATCTTTGTTTTTCTCATGGTTGATAAAAGTCACTGAATTTTGGTGGGGGCAATGTCTCGATTGGTTTGCCCGTTACAAGATAATACTCTTTTATGCTTGATCAACATCTTTAAATGTGTAAGCTGCATGTCCCTGTTTTTTCAGTTTGTCGTTAATAAAATCTAACTGCTCAATTCTCTGCTTTTCATAGTGATCTTGTGCTGCAGCTAGTTGCTCCATAGCTTTGTTATGTCTTTTTCTCTCGCCGTCATCCCGCATTTTTACTAAACGCGTAATTACTTCCGCTAAAAGCAAGCGCATTAACCACAGTGCTGCCATCATCATTACGAGTGAAGCCATTTTTATAAATGTTTTTTTAATTTTACATATTGATACTGTCTGGAATTATTCCTTGCTTAACTAGAAAATCTTTCGTAGCAAATGAAGCTGTAATAACAGCAATCAGTTTTGCCGAGTCTTCAAAGTCTAGTTTGCCAAGATCTGCTGGTTTTATTTTTAACAAGCTTTTACCAAGCATCGTGTATCCTACACTTAGACCTCCAATAACAGCAGAATGGTATACAAGGTTGGTATAGTTTTTTCGGCGCTCATTTTTAAAAAATAAAATAATTATAATTAATAAAAAAAAACATGAACAGCGATGATCTACTAAACCTTCCTGAACTTGTGATTACAAATGATCAAGTTGATGACCAAGCTATTATGCCCAAAAAGGAAAGGTTGTATTCTTTGGCGGCGTGTGGAAAAACAAAACAGTTCCTTGGAAATGAATTCAGCATAGAACAGATTCAACAGATGTCGCCACAAGACATTGTAAAGTATCACAAACAGGTATGAAGCGCAACTAGGGTCAAGAATGGTAAAAAGCGTCGGCCAAACGGTTCTTAGTTTCTACACTAAACTAGTTAGTAGATTTGCTCCCATTGATTCTGAACAAGACTTTATGTATGATTTAACACAGGATCCAGTTTTAACAAAGTCATTAGAGTCTCTAGGCTGTGATCTATATTACAGATTTGGAACATTATTGTCGCCACTAATCATGGGATTAATTACTTTTAATCAATAGATTTTATTTCCCTTAAAAATGACCGAGCCAGAAAAACAGCAGAATCAGGAAACATTGAACCAGAAAACACTGAATCGGGCGGAGAAAGCGACCAGTAAAAACCCTCCTCATCCTGGACGTGTTGCAGCAGGAAAGAGATTAGCAGAGTGGAACAAAAAAAAAAAAATTAAATTACAAGCACCTAATATAATTCATAATGAAAAAGTGCTAGAGCCGCACCCAGTTTTTTCAATGCCAGCTATAAAAACACCAGAACAAGTTGAGTCAAGCCCTACAACAACTGAGTTTGCCTACACCGCCAAAGTCTTCACGGAATTTTCTTAAAGGTGTCATTTTGGCTTCATTGGTGCTGGGGGTGGTTATTACGGTTATAAAATATATAAACAGCAACAACAAAAACCAAAGCAGTCAAAAAATCTCAACCACTAAATACAGAAGCTGAACACAAAAGTATGCCAGAAACTGCCAACAACAAAAGATCATTTTGATCCATTTCAAATGCAATAATACTTTAAGAACTTAATACATATCAATACTGGATTGGTTTTTGATTTATTATAAATGAATTTGTTTCTTTGATAAAAATAGATCATGACGGATTATTATTTGTTTAAAATGATGGAGTCAATAAATAAAGACATGGAGTCTATAAAAGACATTTCCATAGACCAGAATTGTAATCAATGCGGTTGCTTTACGATGTAAGAACTTTATTAAGATCTATGCTGACCAATCTCGCGCCAAGGACGCTGAGCAAGACATTCCGACGATGACGCGTTTTTTGAAGCGTGTGTGTACTATATTAGACATCTACTATTTAAGATAAAAACATAGGTTGTATTGTTTTTTTGATAATTACAATCTTGAGGTGACTTGAGTAAAAGCTTGAGTAAGAACTTGGGACGACTTGAGTAAGAACTTAGAAGTGACTTGGGTGACTTGAGGATGACTTGAGTAAGAACTTAGAAGTGACTTGAGTAAGAACTTGAGGATGACTTGAGGATGACTTGAGTAAGAACTTGAGTAAGAACTTAGAAGTGTCTTGGGGTGACTTGAGTTTAAGAACTTAGAAGTGACTTGAGTGTGTGCATGCGTGGGTGGAGTGGGGGGTGTGCATGTGTGTGTGATAATGCATTTACTACAACTGTATTCTAAAGGGTTGCTTTCCTTTGTGCGAGCCCTTCAATTATCGGCTTACAAAATTGCAGAGCTGGGGGGCGACGCATTTGTCACTTTACTAATAAGGCGACCAGCCAACGCAAATCAGCCCGTGTCAAATTACACAAATTACATAGCCAGGGCAGCGACGGCGTGCCAGTGATCTAATAATATGTAGGCCTATTCTCGCGTGGAGCAATCCTCATTTCTCATTGGACAAATGTCTCACGTGAGAAACCGCACGCCCTCAAGTACACATTTTATGTATTAAAAGCAGCATTTTTATATTCAATCTAATAAAGTATTTAAAATAAATTTTATTAAAAAGTAGTGACTAAAAAGTAAAGTAAGATGCACTTTGTTATTTAGCATTTAATTTTGCTTTACAAAAATAAAAAAACAACTTTACACTAGGCAACTTTACGCTGGTTGCCTACTAGTAAAGCGACACCATAGAATTGTAAAGCTTTCTGTGTGCCGAGTATATATATAAATCTTAAAATAAATAACGTTGAGAATATGCCTGCGGTAGTTTTATATTCTTGTTTGTCATGGTATTGCAAAAGTCTAAATTTGGCCCTCTTCCCTGCCCTCATGTGATCTCTTCCCATTTCGTGTTTGTATGTCTTTGGGTCACTGGCGTGGCTATGAACGCCCGTAAACCAATTTCGTGTTTGTATGTCTTTGGGTCACTGGCGTGGCTATGAACGCCCGTAAACCAATTTCGTGTTTGTATGTCTTTGGTCACTGGCGTGGCTATGAACGCCCGTAAACCAAAATCTGGAAGCGTCACTAAAAGGGGTTAGGGGACTGCCCCAAGTTAGAAACATAGCAAGCAGGCAACCAAGTATGAAAGTATACTACTGTTGGAGGCATATTCTCAAAACCCTTCACATCTGGCCGTGTTATATGTGACCCTCTGGGTCTGGCTTGGGCCCTAGGGCGCCATAGGGTCTCAAGCGAGATCCAGAGGTGATCAATAATGCGGCCAGATGCGAAGAGTTTTGCATTTTTTTTTAATTGAAATTTAGTAAATTAGTATTGAAAACGGATAATCCTACACAGTATGTATGTTTGTAGATAATCGTTATTTTTTGGTTATTGAAGTCTTACTTGTCAGAGAACGTAAAAACGCCGGTTCTAGAGTCAACCGGTCGAAACTGGTTGAGACCGGTTGAGCTAGAACCGGCGTTTTTACGTTCTCTAGCATTCATATCTGCTGTGTAATTTTGTAATTTTTGTAATTTTGTATATATATATATATATATATATATATATATATATATATATATATAATATATATATATATATATATATATATATAACAGAGAGTTTAAAAACAACAACAGACAAGATAAAAAGATTTCCAGAATTTTCGGCTTTAATGCCTCAGTGGTGAGTTGACTGGCTGGCGAGTCACGCAACATTTGTACATAAAAAGGACGTGAATAAAATTCACTGTCTTAAAACAGGAAGCTAAAAAGGAAAAGGATTGCACGTACCAGGCAAATCTTTCAAATGGAAGGGGAGTAAATGGGACGTTATAGTAAGAGGAAGAGGGCTGAGTAAGTGTGTGTAAAAGCGTGCGCGGGTTACGCATGTGTGGGAGTGTGTGCGTATATGAGAGTGTGTTAGTGTGAGTGAGTGTGAGTGAGTTTGTGTGTGTGTGTGTATGTGTGTGTGTGTGTGTGTGTGTGTGTGTGTGTGTGTGTGTGTGTGTGTGTGTGTTTGTGTAGGGGGGGGGGATTTCGGTAGAGGGAGGCAAAAGAAGTCAAGCGTCGTAGAACATGAACAGTTATTGTAGTGAGTTGAGTCCGAAAGGATGGAGAGTTTTCAATTTGCTTATCCAGAATTTTTCCCTACACATTCTGTGCGTGTGGCTGTCTGAAAAACCTTTTTCTATCACTATGCATTTCATGGTAGCTAGGGTGTGGTTGGGCAGGTTGAAATGTTGCGTGACTAGAGTCCCGATGTTGTTCTTGATGTGAGATTTATGCAGATAGAAACGTTTTCTGAGTGAATTTTTTGTTTCACCAATAATTGAGAATTCTGACATAGTTCGCAGAACAAGAGATAAATGATGTTATTGGTTTGACAGTCAATATGGTGTCTTACAGTAAATGTTTCTTTGGTCCGGTGGCTAATGATATTGGTGGATTCCAAGGCGTGCTCTCTACAAATAATACATTTGTTGGAACATTTGAAAAAAACCATTAGGGTCTTTAGGATTTAATTTGATGGGGAGGGCTGAGGGCATAAGCAAGTCTTTGAGAGAACGGCTGTTTCTTTCTCCTAGGATAGGTGGGTGAGGTATGGCCTGTTTAAGTTTGTCACTGGTGAAAACTGTCTGATATAATTCTTTAAACCAATGACGGAGAGGGGGTTGCTAGGGTTATGAGTGACAATAACGGGTGTTCTAGGGTTGGACAGCTTAGGTTTGTAAATAAGAGTATCAAGTCTGGGTGTTTTTTTTTTGCCTTTTCAAGAGCAGTGCGTAAAGTTTGGGGTTTGTAGCCTCTTAGTCTGAGAAATTCGAACATCTGCTCTGAGCGGGTGATGAAATCTTCTGGTTTAGAGCATATACGTCTGATTCTCAAAAACTGACTGTAGGGTAAATTCCTTTTGCAGTGAGGGGGATGGCTAGACTTGTAGTGTAAATAAGCATGTGCATCAGTGGGTTTAGTGTGCAGATCTGTTTGGATAAAGCCATTCTCTAAGTATAATAATACGTCAAGGAAAGGAAGTTGGTCAACAGAGGTATTGTGAGTGAATTTAATGGTGGGATGAACTGTATTGATATACGTCAGGAATGTTTGTAGGTCAGTCTGAGTCCCTGTCCAGAGTAGCAGTATGTCGTCTATAAATCTTTTCCAGAAGTGCTGAGCAACAGGAACGGGGCTGTTAGAAAGAAGTTCTGTTTCAAACCTCCCCATAAACAGATTGGCCACAGTGGGAGCCATGGGAGTCCCCATGGCTGTTCCTGAAATTTGGTGATATATACGGTTTTCAAAGATAAAGTAATTGTTTTCCAAAACATGATTCATAATTTCTAGACTGTATATATATATATATATATATATAATATATATATATATATATATATATAATATAATATATATATATATAATATATATATATATATATATATATATATATATATATATAAACTCCTGATGTAGGAATCCCCCAAGGGTCATTTACCTTCTCGTAACTCCATGATGAGCCATTGGCACGCCACACTAGAGTTGTACACCAATTTCTTCGATTTCTGTTAGTTACGTGCCAAGACTTGGGTCTAAGCAAATGTTTTCTACGTCCATTATGCAACGTTGTCATTCCGTGGTTTGTTTTACCTCCCCCCCCCCCCCCCCCCCCCATTGTCTCTCTCCCTCATCAGTTACCTGGAGGACTTTTATGGCAAGGTCACAGGATATGGTAACATGGTCATGACAACGTGGTTCTCTTTTATAAGCTGATATCAGCAAAGCTTCGTGCGGTCTGGTGTGCTGTTCGATGGTTTTATGCGCATGGTCATTAGTGATATAATCAGTGCATGTGATTCTTTATATGTTGCAATCGCGCTTCATTTCAGGGGTTAGATTCTTTTTTTCCAGTCTGACAGTGATGGTACGTGACTAGCATACATACAGGAGTATGAATACAGGAGCCCGATTTTATGTTTCATAGCTGTATTATTTTCCCTCAGATCTCAGTATGGGCATTGACGATTTTGTCTTTGCCGCCTTGAAGAGGACTTTCTGTAATCTCTCATTCTTTATGATAAATATCAGGTAGCTGAACTGTTGACTAATTCTTGGCTTGTGCTCATGGACAGTAACATCTGTTGTGTTGGCTGTGCGGTGACTGGCCATCAGTTTGATTTTCTTGGCAGCGACTTCCATGCCATATCTTGCTGGCGTGTCCTCCAGTCTTTAAAATGCTGGGTAACTTTTGTTCACAGCCTGGCCATGATCGATGAAATCTGTAAGCTGAAGGTTTGTGAGAGTTCTTTCTCAGATGCTTACTGTCCTTTACATAATCTCCATGTGCTGTAAGCTGAAGGTTTGTGGGAGTTCTTTCTCAAATGCTTACTGTCCTTTACATAATCTCCATGTGCCTCAGTCATGATGAGTTCCAGGAATATGTTTAAATGTGTGGAAGATATACGACAGCCATAACAAACTCCGACCGAACCATGAAATCAGTCTCTGACAGCACCTAGTATAAGTATCATTCTGTTGCTTTAAAACACAGTTGATGGATATTGCTGACTATATTTTGCAAAGAGGACAATAGGGGGAGGATGCGTTTGTTTGCTCTTCTGCGTTTTTGAATCCAGTCTGTTATTCATCCATAAT
The DNA here is from genome assembly GCA_018398815.1 of Conus ventricosus. Classification (NCBI taxonomy): domain Eukaryota; kingdom Metazoa; phylum Mollusca; class Gastropoda; order Neogastropoda; family Conidae; genus Conus; species Conus ventricosus. The sequence goes on from CM031599.1 coordinate 100,983,825, forward strand.
GGGATCCGTTTGTGGTAGTAAGTCTACTCAGAATGATTTTGAACATCAATTTGCTGGCATGGGTGATCAAAACGATAGTGCAGTGGCTCTGGCAGAGATTTCCTCTCTTAGACAGGATGTCAAACAGCAACAAGTTCCATGGCGTGAGCCATTCGCTATTTTGCCAGATTTTATTGCTGATGGCACATGGTATCAATTTCTCACTCTATGCCATTTTACATGTGTTTTGCAATGATGTCGTCAATGCCTGCACTCTTATCACAGTTCATGAACTCTACTGCTGCTGTCACATTTTGTTTCCAGAAAGAATGGGGAAGTCTTTTTCTGTTGAATCTTCTACTGTTATCACACATTAATAATTTTTGCTCTGTTGTAGAATTCAGATCAACGAAGTCTGCATTTTTTCAACTTTTTTCCCTGTGAAAAAAGTTTCCTTTTTAAAAGCCCCCAAAAATGTTAAGTTTCTTTTTCCCTTTTGTTTTGGGAAAAAAAAATTTTCGACTTTTGAAGCTTTCTCTGTGTTGTTGTCAAAGGGTTTTTTCCCCACCCAAAGTTCCAGCCCGCATCCTGTTAAATTGAACCCCGTATTTCCCGGTTTTAAATTTTTGGGAAAAAAAACACACACACCCACACACACACACACACACACACACACAACACACACACACACAACACAACACACACACAAACCACCACAACCAGGAACACCGAACGGGAAAACTGGTTTTTTTCCAGAATACATACTATTTTCACACAAAGGAAGCCAGGGCAGTGCGAATAAATTTCACCCACATATGATTGCGAAATGAACCAAATTTTTAAAAAATTTTTATTTTTGATACAAACAGTCATCCCCTTTTTTTTTGGGAAATGAAAAAACATGTTAAAAGGTAAGTCATGGGGGTTTTGCAGGCTACGTTTTTACTAGATTCACAATGACAGGAACATAAACACATGGCTTGATTTAAATTTTTTGGAAACCCCCGTTTTTTTCCCCCTGCTTTTAAGGGAAAAAGTTTTTCAGATCCACCCATGTCAGCTCAAGGGGCTCGCTGTTAAATCTGGGGATGTCGACCCCTCTTCCCAAAATTTTGGCCCTGGAAAAGCCAACAATTTCCCCCCTCTTTTAAGGAATCCAAAACCTAAGGGGTGCACATTGGGGAAATTTTACTCCTTGTTCTGTCGTTGGGTGGGGGCCCAGCGGTTTTCCCTTTAATTCTGCTTCCAAGGCGAATCAATTTAGTTTGGGGACTTCAAACGGGAACAGATTTCGATATGATGGCCCAAAAAATGACCTAATCGGGGTAAGAGCAATTGGGAAAAAGGGGTTTGGGTAATTTTGTGGGTGTGTTTTGGTGGTGTGTGTGTGGTGGTGTGTGAGTGGGTGTGTGTGTGGGTGTGTTGTTCGTGTGTGGTGGGGGTGTGTGTGTGTTTGTGGTTTTGCCTGCGGGGGGGGTGGGTGTGTTTGGGGTTGTGTGTTTGGTTGTGGGGTTGGTGTGGGGTGTGGTGTGTGGGGTGTGTTTCGGGCCCTGCGTGTATTTTGTGTGTATGTGTATGGTGGTTTTTGGGGTGTGCAAGTGTGGTGTGTGGTTTTGGGGGGGTGTGTGTGTGTTTTGGTTTTGTGTTAATATATATATAAAACTAGTTAAGCCACTCAAAAGCTAAAAATGCTCAACCATGGAGGGAGCGAAAAACCAGTTTTAAAAAAGAATTTTAAAAAAGGAAAAAAAAATTAAAAACCCACAAGCTTGGGGGCAAACAATAAAACCCCTCCCCCCCAGGGTTTAAACTGCTTTAAACAACTTTAGGGTTTTTAAAAATTTTTCCCTTTAAAAACCAAAATTTTAAAAATTTTATATATAAATATATTAATATATAAAAATTTTATATTATATATAAATTTTATTTTTAAAATAACACACCCATAAATAATAAAATAATATATGTTTTTTTTTGTGTGTGGGTGTGTGGGTGGGTGTGTGTGTGTTGTGTGTGGGGTGGTGGTTTTGTGTTGGTGTGCCGCGTGGGGGTGGGGGGGTGGGGGGTGGGTGTGGGGTGGGTGTTGGGTGGGAGTGTGTGTGTTGTGGGGGGGTGGGGGTTTTTTGGGGGGATATATAAAAACAGGTTTTTCCACTCAAACGCAAAAAGGGGGCCCAAACCCTGTAGGGGGCGACCCTACCAGTTTTAAAAAAAATTTAAAAAGGGGGAAAAAAAATTTAAAACCCCAACTTGGCAACGAGATAAAAAGCTCTCCTCAGGTTTAGCTTTAAACAAGCTTTAAGGTTTTTAAATTTTTCCATTTTTAAAAAATTCCAATTTTAAAATGGTAAATATATAATTTTATAAATAAATATAAATATATTATATATAAAAATAATAAAATAATATATAAACACACACATATTATATGGGGGGGGTTTTGGGGGGGGGGGGGGGGGTGGGGTGGTGGGGTTGTGTTGTGGGGGGGGGGGGGGGTGGGGGGGTGGGGGGCCGCGGGGGGGGTTTGGGGGGGGTTTTTGGGGGGGGGTTTGGGGGGGGGTGGGGGGGTTTTTGTTTTTCTTCAATTTTAAACCCCCTAAAAGTGAAATTAGACAAGGGGTTTTGTGTGGGTGGGGGGGGTGGGCGGGTCCCGTGGGTTGGGGGGGGGTTGGGGTTTTGGGGGTGCAGGGACGTGCGGAGGGGGGCATGCAGCGTGCGACGGGAGGGCGCCCCCGTGCGTGCGGGGCGGGTTCGTTATGGGGGTGGGGGAGAAACTCTAAAAAGAATTAAAAAAAATAAAAAAAAAAAAGACATCAAAAATAAAAACAAACGGGCGAAAAAAAGATCCCGGGAAAAAGCAATTACAAAGGGTTTAGCCAAAAAGGGGGTTAACATTTAAAAATTCGTACAAAATTTAAGAGAGGCATGGAACCGGGAAAATGCCTTTTAAGCACCTTTCGAAACTCTGACAAACGGGTCAAAGGGAGGGGGAAAAGAAAAGAAAAGGTGTTGGGGGGGACAATTTTCAAGGGGGCCCCCAAGCACATTTGAATTTCTTGGTTTTTTTTTCGGAAAAAACATTTTTTTAAAACCCAAATAATTTAAAGGGGGCAAGTTGTCCAACCGGGCCCCGGGTAGAAAACCTAGGGTTTTTATTAAGGGGGGTTTTCTGGGTTAAATGAGGGGCCCTTTTTAAAAAAATTACTTGCTCGAGAGCTCGTACAAAAAGTATAAAAACGGGTTTTTGTTTCGGGGAAAAAAACTACTTTTTTTATTTTTCCCCAAATTTTTCAAAAGAGGGGCCTTTTTTTAAAGAGAATACCTTTATGTTAAACCAAGGGAATATTAATAGAAGCCATTGGGCAAATTTTTTGCACCTCCGAGCAACCTTTCATCCCAAATTTATTTCCAAAGAAGCAAGGGAAGGAACCCAACAAAAATTTTAAAATATTTTTCCTCTTGACATAATTTTTTGGAATAAAAATTTTTAAATTTTTGAACAATTTTAGCACGATTTTCTTGGGAATTTGGGGAGATTCAAAGCTTTAAGAACGGTTTTAGAATCACCCCAAAGGAAAAACCATAACAGTCCCAAAAGAAAATCATTTATGTACTCTCGGGCCAAATTTAAAAATTGCTATAAATTTCGGGTGTAAAAATGGACAGATTTTCCCCAAGAGGGAAAAGGGCTTTTCCCAAATTTTTTTAAAAAGGAATGAAAAAGCCAAAAACCCCATTTAAGTTTAAAAAGACCCATCATAAAGACTTTTTTCGAAGGACAAACAATTTATTGATATGTGATTTTGGGGTTTGCAAGCTAGAAAATTAAGGTTAAACAGTTTTTAGATTTAGTAGTATAGTTTTAAAAACAAAAATTTGGTTTAAAAAGCTCCCCGTTTGGTACGGGGCTTATGGGAAAACCCTAAAGCAAGTTTTTTATTAATACCCGAATTTGGGGGAAAAAGTGAGGGAAAAAATTTTGAAATACGTTTTAGGGGCTCGAATGGGTTTTTTTCACGTTTTTGGGAAAATCTACTCAGACCCCATATCCATTCCATTTTTTTAGCACTTTCAATAGTTTACGCGAAAAATGTAATTTGGGGCAGGCTATTTTACATGGTCCCTCAAAAGGTAAGACACCACTTCATGGTATGGCCTAAAGCTGAAGCATGAAAAGAACACCAAGGGGGAATCGGTTTCCTTTAAATCCCATACACGAACCCTTTTTTAATAAAATACTTTTAAAACACTAAAAAAGACCTCTTGGGCATTGACAATTTGGGGGGCAAAATAAAGCAGAAAAAAGATGTATTAAACTTTTTTTCCTGGCCCCAAAATTTTTTTGGGGTTTAACTTTTACAATTAAGAGTTTTTCCCGCTTGTATATTTGTTTCCCAAATGAAAATTCCCAAAAAAGATTTGACATAAGAGGCCCCACCAAAGGGAATTTTAAACTCAAAGTGTACTCAATGGGGGTATTATGGCCTTTTAAGGGGAGGAGTATTTTGGCAGACCCACCTGCATCAATTCAAAATACGGGGTTTTCAGCCGACAGGCAAAGCCTTACAAAAATAAGTTCGCAATTTTTTCCAACTCTTTTTATAAAATTTTTCTAAGGGAAATAACAGTCTTTTTGGGGGGGCTTTTTAATGTGGCTTTAAAAACCTTTAAACAGAGGGGCCCCATAGGGGAACAAGTTAACGTTTTTTTAAATGGAATTTTTGGAAATCATTAGTTAAAAAAATTAAAGAGAAGAAGGGGGGACACAGAGCCTTTAGGATACCCATATCAAAAACTTTTTGGGTGAATAATTTTGGCCTAATCTTTTCGGGAAACTTCTTGGCAGGAATGTTTTAACAAATTTTTAAATAGGGCCAGAGAGACCTATAGTTTTTAATTTATATAAAAGCCAAAAAACCAAACTTATCAAATGCCCGGTTTATAACGGGAAAAAAGGGGGGGAAAACGGGGGCCGGCAAACTGGGGTTTAAATCGGCCCATTGGGGGCTTAAAAAGATATCAAAAGTAACCGGGCCCTTTTTAAAAACCCCCTGGTTTTTCGGGGGTAATGCGAGGGTTTTTTTTCAATAGTAGGGGAACTTTTTGAAAAAATTATCTCCATTAGTTTTTCCCCCCAAATGGAAGAGCTATAGGGCGTAGCTTTTGTGGTTTTTCAGTGATTTTCCCTTCTTTAAAAAAGGAACTAAAAAATTTATTTTCCCCCAATGGAAGGGGGGTTCCCTTCAAACAACTTTAAAAAAATAATTTTATGTAAAATAAAACAAAATTTTGGGGGGGAAAAGGGTTTTTAAAATTCATTGAATTTGGGTTTTAAAAACCCAAAAAGACTTTTTCGTATGAGACAATGAAGAAATAGCAGAGTGTAATTCCCCAGACGGAATTAAACAGGGATTTTATAAGGTTTATTTTTTCTCCGGAAACACGTACATTTCTTTTTTAGATGGGTTTTTCCCCATTTGCCGGCATTTGGGGCGATTTAAAAACAGAAAGAGCTGTTTGGGGAAAAAAGGGCACAAATGATTTGCTTTTTGGGGATTTCGAAGGAAATTTTACACACCTATTATGATTGGATATGCAGGAAATGGATTTCCCTTTTTTTTTTTTCAGGAAACTTTTTTTCCCAAAATTTTTTGATATCTTTAGGGGGACTTTTTCAAATTAAAAAAAAAATGATGAACCCGTACCTTTTTAGCATTTTTAATACTTTATTCCTTTTATTCTTGGGGGGTTTTTAACCCGGGGATGCTCCCTTTAAACCTTTTTTACTTTTGGCCCTACAGTTTTAAAAGTGCTTTTATTTTTAACAACCCCGTTTTTGGAAGATTCCCGTCCACCACCTTTTCCCGTGTGTTGGGGGGATTTTGATTGACAAAAAACGGGAAAGCCCCCACCACTGCATGCATATTTAGATAGTAAAAAACTGTAAAATAGATCTAAGGCAGATTTATTCAAAAAATTTACAGCATATGAAAATACACAGATTGAAATTTGGCCCAGTCAACTTTGCTTGAAAATCAAACTTTGGGGTTTTTTCCTTACGGGGTTTTTGGGGGCTCACACAAATCCCCCCAAGAAATTTAAATATTTGGGAAAAGACACCCCTAAAAATTTAAAAAGTTTGCCAAAGTCACTCGGGGCTATTTAGGGGGGGAAAAGACAAATCCAATTTCAGATGACGGGACAGGGTAATCAGGGAGTCTCGGATACCCATCATTTAACAGGACAGTGGGGAGGCTGATAGGGGCCCCCACAAAAAAGGTTTTTAGCTGACTTTCTGCAAGGGCTATCCCCAAAAAGCCAAAGGTTTATTAAATCCCCTTCAAAATTTTCCCCTTAGACTTTGGGGAAAATTTAGGGGTACCAAAACGAATTGGGTATCAATTACTCCTTTTGGAAAGTACACAGAGACAAAATTTTAAAAACTAGAGAATTTTCAAATTTAACGAAGCGCCCCAAGAAAACAAGTCTTAGGGCCAGGGGGATAGGTGGCTGAAGGGATGGTAAAATTTAAATGGCATTTTATTAAAGGGTGGGAGAGACTTTTTTTTTTTCCCCTTTTTTCCCCCGGTTCCCTATTTTGTACCCCAGGGGGGTAAAAGAAACGAACCAGTCCCTGGCAATCGTTTTTAAACACATTTTGGGAGTTGAAGAAAAGAAAGGCCCCTTTTTAGGAGCGGGGTTTAAGATGGGGGGTTTTTAAGATTTAAACCCAAACGGGGTTTAACGACCGGGAGTTTTCCCTTGAGTAAAAAAATTCATTTTATTTTCCACAAAAAAAAAAATTTTCAAAGGGCATTCAAGGGGGGGCCAAAATTTCAAAAGAAAATTATTTTAAATGAAAGAAAAAAGAAAATTTCCCCCAAAAATGAACTAACAGTGAACAGCAACGAATTTGAGAACACTTTTTTCAAAAGGGAAGGCCAGAAAGGGAAAAAAGAGGTAAAAGGTTAACGCACACCCCAAAAAAAACGGGGGGGGGGGAATTTAGGAAACCCACGCATTTAGCGGTTTTGAAAAAAAAAAAAATCAAAATGGCAACCACAAAAAAATAAAAAAGGGCGATCAGTTTTTTTCATTTTTAGTCCCCAGACATTATAACACAAATACGGGCTTTTCTTTACGGGGGGGGTTGGGGTTTAAATTTTTTGAAAAATCATTCACCATTTTTGTAAAACACATAGAAGTTCCGCCAGGCCCTGGTCAGGAGAAAAGGGTAAAACATAATCTTGTGACGGAAGACTGGAGGAGGAGGCCCCGGGGCTCCATGAAAAGCGATGTAGACGGGGGGTTTTTTTGGGCTGGGTGGGCCCAAAAGGGGGGGCTCCAAAAAGCCCCGGGGAACGTTTCCCCAAAATTAAACCCGCAAGACACTGGCCCCCTTTCTGGTTCGGGGGGACTCCGTCTTTCAGTGTTCCCCGGGGCCGGCAAAGGGGATTCCAAGGGGTTGACGGGCACTTTTGGGACTTTTAATAGGTTTAGAGTTTTTTTTAAAAAACCCCGTTGGGAAAATTTCGCGGGTTTTTTGTTATTTCGGGGTTTGAAAAAAGGGGCCAACTTTACGATCACAATGCTGGCGGGTGAATGGGGCCCTTACGATGGTTTTAAAAGGTGGCCCAAAGAAATTTGGGGAAAGGATGCAACGTCTTTTTGTTGAATACTTTGGACCACAATGAATAACAAATTTCATCGACTTTTGGATCCAAAAACGAAAAAGGGTTTTTCCAGCGTGGGCAGTAATCCTTTTTAGTGGAAAGATTTTTGGGAAAAGGGGGTTTTTTTTAAAAACCTAAGGGGCGGGGGGAAAATCGGGGCACCCACCGGGCAAAACAGAAACATGAAGGGCCAGTGGGCTTTTTATTGGGGGGGGGGGAAACTTCAAAAGCCTTGTTCCCTTTCCCCCCCAATTGGGGTCTTTTGGTTTTTTCGATTCTGAGCAGTTTTGGGCCCTTAGGAAACCAACCCAAGGGATTGGGCGGCAGGGGAGGGGCTTCTGGGGTTTTAAAATTCGGGCTTTTTTTTGGGGGGGGTTCCTTCCTTTCCTTTTTCCCTTTGGGGGGGGAAAACCCGGCGTTTTTTTTTTCACCTTTGCGTAGGGAAGGGCCCTTTTTCGCGCCACCTTTTTCCATTTCTTTTTCTGGACGGGGGGAACAAATTTTAAAAAGGGGGCAAATTACATTTTAAAGGGGGGAAACGGGGCAACGGGGTTTTTGCTCCGTACCGGACTTCCCGGGGGGACATTTTTGGGGGAAAGGGCCCATAAACCCCCCAAATCACCGATTTTCTTTCCCCGTCCCAGGGGATAGGAATGAGGGAGGGAATTTTGGAAACAACGGGGCTGGGGCCGGGCCAATCCCCCGGGAATTTTCGGGAGGGGCCGGACGCGGCTCTTCAATTTAACATTCTTGGGAAACGCCACTTTTTGGGGGGGTCCCTTTTTTGGACGGGGATTTCGTACTGGGCACGGGAAAAAAACCCCCTGGCTCCCAGGTTTGGGGGTTTCTGAGAGAGAGCCTGCAGAAAAACAAAGCAGCAGTGGTGTGTGGGTGGGGGGGGTGGTGTTGTGGGGGGTGGGGGTGTTTATGGAAATTTTGTAGTGGGTGGTTTCCCCATGAATTTATTTAGGAGGGAGTAAGTGAGGATGGGGGTGTGTGGGGGGGGTGGGGGGGGGGGGGTGGGGGTGTGTTTGGGGGTTTTGGGTGCGGCGGGGGATTTCCCCGTGCGCGCGCCCCACCCGGGGGGGGGGTGTGTGGTGGTTGGGGTGGTGTGTGGGTGTGTTTGGTTTTGTGTGGGTGGGGGTTTGGGTGTGGGGGTGGGGGGGTGTGTGGGGTGTGTTTTGTGTGCGTGTTTTGTGTGGGGGGGTGGGGTGGGTGTGTTGGGGGTGGGGGGTGTGGGTGGGGGTTTTGGGGGGTGGGTGGGGGGGGGAAAAAGAAGGTAAGAGACAAAAGACAAAAGAAGGGAGAAAGGAAGAGAGACAGAGCCCCAGAGAAAAAAAAGACAAGAGATAGAGAGAAAAAGAGAGTGGGAGGGGAAAGGGGGGAGAGAGAACAAGACAAAGCAGCGGGAGAGACAGGCACAATCAAGAGAGATGACTAACAATGCACAAAACAAAAAGAGAGAGAGAGAGAGAGAGAGAGAGAAGAGAGAGAGAGAGAGAGAGAGAGAGAGAAGAGAGGGGGAGAGAGAGAGAGTATAGGATAGAACAGTGAAAGTTTAACCCCATTTTTCCATTTTTGTTATTTGGCGTCAGTCTTTAAAACCGGGCCCCGGGCAAGCGCTTTTTTTTCCCAAAGCTACACCTTTCATGCGCAGCAATGTCCCAATTTGGGCAAGATTAAAGTAGAGGGGTCACCATCCAACCAATTCCCGCAAGGTTCAATTAAAAACTTTTTTGTCCCTTAAAACAACTATCCAAAAGGGAAAAACTTGCACTTCTTTGGGCCCAAACCCCTTCAAAATCTTTCAATCTCCTTTTTTATGACAACCCGAAAAAGGGTTGGGGCAGGCCGGCCCAGCGTAAGGGGGTTCCTCACTGTAGCTTTCACCACTCCATCCAGTCACAGTACCTTGGGCCATATGAATCCTACACTGGGACACGAAGTTGGGTTTCAGGTAAAGGACGAAGAGAGGAAAAAAGACTGAGGCATTTTTTTTTTAAATTTTAAGATATTCCCCTGGAGGACAATGCATCATAAGACGTTTCCCCCGCGCAGGGGTTGTTACTGGGGTTTCTACGTTTTTCGAGAAACACGTGCACCAAACACATTCAAAAGTAAAGGAAGACAGGGGGTAAAAGCCTTGGCACATTTTAACAGGGTAAAGGTTTTCTAGATGTCCCCAAAATGTTGAACTGTTTTGATTTAATGTTTTCCCCTGAAAGGGAACCCCCCCCCTCTCTCCCTCTCTCTCTCTCTCTCTCTCTCCCTTCCTCGCCCCTCTCTCTCTTCCCCTCTCTCCTCTCCTCTCCCTCACCCCCTCTCGCGCTCCTCCTCTTCTCCTCTTGCCTCTCCCTCTTTTTCACAAAACACAAACACAAGCCCCGACAGACACAGACACACAGAACACGCACCACACAACACAACCCCCCCACACACAACACACACACAACCCACAAAACACACACACACCACACACCACACACACCACACACACACCCCCGTGCCGCCCCAGGGGGCAGGGAAAAGGGGAATCCCTTTGGGGAAACCTAGGGTTTGACAGGAACAGGGGGTGGTTTTCAAATTAACAAACATCAGTCGGGGCAGACAAGAAAAAAGGCGGGGGGCCAAAGGGGGGGAACACATCAGTCGCTGTCAGGAAAAGGGGAAAAGGGCCGGGATTTTATCAACATCAAACATCTTTCGGGCAGCAGGAAGAGGGCGTCTGCACTTAAAACAAAATCAAACCCGGGCTGGGTTCAGACAGGGAAAAGGGGTGGCTGCACGTAACAACACACAGGGGGCCCGCTGGCAACAGGAAAGGGCGGGGTGCACGGAACAACACATCATTTTGGGAGGCCCAAAAGGGGAGGGCTGCGGGACTGGAAAAAACTCACAGCGGGGTTCTACAGGGGGGAGGGGTGGCTGCACTGTTAAACAACATCATCATCTTTTTTTCAGACGGAAGAGGGTGGCTGCCCCTGGATCAAAAAATCATCCTCTGCGGTTTTAACAGGGAAAAGGGGTGCTGCACTGAAACCCAAAAACACAGTTTGGCAGTCAGGCAGGAAAGGGCAGATTGACAACTTTATCAGTCTGCGGCCCGACAGGGGAAAAAGGCTTTGGGTGCCCTTTTATCAACCCTCATCATTCCCGCTTCCCACCCGAAGAGGGGGTTTTTCACGGGCAACACATCAGGCTGCGGGCAGACAGGAAAAAGGGGGGGCGGGAATGAAACAAAAACACATCCCTTCAGACCGGAAGGGCTGGCTGCACTGTATCACATCATCTTTTCGTCAACAGGAAGAGGGCTGCCGGGACGGGATCAAACATCAGTCTGCTGTCAGACGGAAAAGGGGGGGCTTCAATTTTTCAACATCATCATTTTGGGTGTCAGACAGGGAAAAAGGGCGTCTGCACTGGGTCAACAGCATCGCGGGGGCAGACAGGAAGAGGGGTGCATTGGGGACAAACAACCCGTCTCTGCCGACAGGAAGGGGCGGGGGCCCGGTTTTCAAATCACGCTTTCTCAGACAGGAAGAGGGGGTGGCTGCACTGTATCAACAAAACATCAGTCCCCGCTGTCAGACAGGGAAAGGGGGGCGCCCTGGACAAAATCACATTTTGCAGGCAGACAGGAAGAGGCGGGATTATCAACAAACCCTCAGTCTGCGTAACAGGAAGAGGGGGGGCGCATGTATCAAACACAGTCTGCCCTTTTAGAAAGGGGAAAAGGGGTGCTGCCTGTAACAACATCACAATCTGCGGGCGACAGAAGAGGGCTGGCTGCACGGGAAACAACATCCTTTAGTCGGGGGTCAACAGGAAAAGGGGTGGCTCACTTATTTGCATCATCAGGCAAATGTCAAAGAAGAAAGGCTGCCTTCACGGGATCAACATCTTTTTCTGCTGTCAACAGGGAAAAGGGGGGGGCCATGGGAACAACATATCTTTTGGGGGTCGACAGGAAGAGGGGGTTCCCGCACTGTATCAAAATCACATCGCTTTTCAGAAAGGAAAAGGGCTGCTTTAACAACATCAACAAATTCCCCCGCTGCCAAAACAGGAAAAAGGGGGGGCTGCACTGTAACAAACATCAGGCGGGGTCAACAGAAGAGGGGGGCTGCAAGTTAAAACAACATCACAGGCCCGCTGTCAGACAGAAAAAGGCTGGCTGCATTGATCAAAATCATCAGCGGGTGTCAACAGGGAAAGGGCTGGGTGCATTGAATCCCGCATCATCAGTCGGGGGCAGAAGGGAAAAGGGGCTGTCTGGGGATTGGGGGGGATTTTCTTAACATCGGGGGGCAAAAGAAAGAGGGGTGCTCCCGGGGATCCCAAAATCATCATTTTGCTGTCAGACAAAGAGGGCTGCAAATTTTAAAACCAAAATCACAGTCTGCGTCAGACAGGGAAAAGGTTTTGGGGTGCACGGGATCAACACAACCGCGCGGGCAGACAGGAAAGGGCTGGGTGCAAAGTACAAAAACAAAACAGTCTGCTGCAACAGAAGAGGGCTGGCGCACTGTATCAACATCCTTTTTGCCCTTTAGACAGGAAAGGGCGGGATTTTAACAACATCAACAGGGCTGCTGTCCCGACAGGAAGGGGGGCTGGCTGCGGGGGGGCAACATCGATCACGGGTTTCAGACAGGAAGAGGGCCCGCCCTGTAACAACATCAACATCTGCTGTCAGACCCGGAAAGGGGTGCTGCACTGTAAACCCAAAACACATCTGCTGTCAGACAGAAGAGGGCTGGCTGCCCTTTTATCAACACATCAGTCAGCTGTCAGACAGGAAGGGGGCTGCACTGTATCAACACATCAGTCTTTTTTCAGACCCGAAGAGGGTGGGTGCACTATATCAACATCTCAGTCCCCCTGTCAACAAAGGAAAAGGGCCTGTCCCGCACCGACAACATCTTTATCTGCTGTCCCGGTGGGGGAGGAGGGCACCAGTGCTGGAGGACAAACACCGGGAATTACTTTTTCAGTAAAAGGGAAAGATGAAAAATTTTTGTTTGTGGGGTGTGTGTGTGTGGTGTGGGGTGTGTTTGTGTGTGTGTGTGGTTTTGGTGGGGGGTGTGTGTTTTGGGGGTTGTGTGTGTTGGGGGGTGTGTTGGGTGTGGGGGGGTGTGGGGGTGGCAAATTCAGTTTAGTTCATGGTTTATTTAATGCTTTTCACGCCCGATGAATTTGACACTTTTTAAAAAAACAAAAAAAAAAAGGGGGTTTTTTTGGGTTGTGGTGGGTGTTGGGGTGTGGGTGGTGTGGGGTGTTTGGGGGTTTTTTGGTGTGGGTGTGGGTGTGGGGGTGGGGGGGGGGGGGGGGGGGGGGGGTGGGGGGCGGGGGTGCGTTCGGGGTTGGTTTTTGTGGTGTGGGGTGTGGGTGGGTTGGGTTTTGGGGGGGTTTGTTTTGTGTGGGGTTGGGTTTTGTGGTGTTTTTTTGTGTGGGGGGGGGCGTGCGGGGGGGGCCGGGGGGGGGGTGCGGGCGTCCCCCGTTGGGGGTAAATTTCACTGCGTCAAAAAGTGATATCCCTCAGACAGACAGACAACAGACAACGGAGAAAGGAGAGAGAAAAAAAGACAAACAGGGCACATAGACCCCAAAGACACCCCAGACACAAAAGAACCAAAAGAAGACTGGGCAAAGGGGGAAAGATACACTTTTAAGCAAAAAGAAGAAAAGAGAGAGAGAAGAGAGAGAGAGAAAGAGAAGAAAGAGAGAGAGAGAGAGAAAAGAGAGAGAGAAAGGAAATACTTTACTTTAAAAAGGGAAAAAAAATGGAAAGCAAAGAAAGGACTTTTGGGGCTCCCTTTCACCGGCTTCAACCAGTCCCCCTTTGTGGGGAATGAAAAAAACAAAAAAAAAACAAAAATAAAACAAAACGACTAACAAATGAAGAAATAAAAAAAAACGCCCAAAAAAGGGAGAGAGACACAACAAAAGAGAAAGGGTAACAGAGCCAAACAGAGAGAGAGAGAGGAGAGAGAGAGAGAGGAGGAGAGAGAGAGAGAGAGAGAGAAAAGAGAGAGAGAGAGAGAGAAGAGAGTAAAAGTATAGAACAGTGAAAGTAAGCCGTCATTTGCCTATTTTTGTTATGTTGGTCGTCAGATCTTCAAACCTGCCCCGTTACAATGCGCTTATTCCAATTGCTACATCCTTGCATGCGCAGCAATGTCCATGGTCATGATTATAAGTAGAGTGTCAGCCATACCATACCATTCTGCAAGGTGCAATTAACACTGTGTTGTCATGAAGCAACTATCAAAGGAAACACTTGCACTGCTGGGCCGAGCACTTCAATAGTCTTACAATCTCCTTGTTTATGACAACAGTAAATGCTTGTGTGTCAGCGCTAGCGTAAGGGGTGTTCCTCACTGTAGCTTGCTACCACGTCCATCCAGTCACAGTACCTATGACCATATGAATCCTACGACTGTGACACGAAGTTGTTACAGGTATGGACGAAGAGAGGAAAGGAGACTGAGGTCATTTGTTTATTTATTTCATGATATCCATGGAGGACAATGCATCATAAGACGTCCTCACGTCGCATGGGATTGTTACTGGTGTTTGCTACGTTCGTCGAGAAACACGTGCAGCCTAGCACATTCAAAAGTAAGAGGAAGACATTGTCATAAAAGCCGTTGGCACATTTGAACAGGATAGGTTTGCTAGGATGTCAAAGTGTTGAACTGTTTGTGATTGAATGTTCCATGTGAAAGGAACCCCCCCCCTCTCTCCTCTCTCTCTCTCTCTCGTCTCTCTCTCTCCTCTCTCTCTCTCCTCTCTCTCTCCTCTCTCTCCTCTCTCCTCTCTCTCACTCTCTCTCCTCTCCTCTCCTCTCTCTCTCTCTCTCTCTCTCTCTCTCACACACACAAAACACAGCCACAGACAGACACAGACACACAGACACACGCACACACACACACACACCACACACACACACACACACACACACACACACACACACACACACACACACCACACACACACACACACACACACACACCCACGTGCGCGCGCAGGTCTCAGGAAAGGGCAATCCCTTTGAAGCCTAGTTAGACAGGAACAGGCTGTTGCACTGTATCAACACATCAGTCGCTGTCAGACAAGAAGAGGGCTGTCTGCACTGTATCAACATCATCAGTCTGCTGTCAGACAGGAAGAGGGCTGGCATTGTATCAACATCATCAGTCTGCTGTCAGACAGGAAGAGGGCTGTCTGCACTGTATCACATCATCCGTCTGCTGTCAGACAGGAAGAGGGCTGGCTGCACTGTATCAACATCATCAGTCTGCTGTCAGACAGGAAGAGGGCTGGCTGCACTGTATCAACATCATCAGTCTGCAGTCAGACAGGAAGAGGGCTGTCTGCACTGTATCAACATCATCAGTCGCAGTCAGACAGGACAGGGCTGGCTGCACTGTAATCAACATCATCAGTCTGCTGTCAGACTGGAAGAGGGCTGGCTGCACTGTATCAACATCATCAGTCTGCGTCAGACAGGAAGAGGGCTGGCTGCACTGTATCAACATCATCAGTTTGCAGTCAGACAGGAAGAGGGCTGCATTGTATCAACATCATCAGTCTGCTGTCAGACAGGAAGAGG
>CM031599.1:101006591-101014091 GCA_018398815.1 Conus ventricosus
TGGGGTCCATCCTTTTTCCCGTGGGACTGTGATGGTCTACGTTTAACCTACATATACTGAGAGGCAATGAAAACGCAATCCCCATTTCGTCCCCGAAAAATGTCACCTCAGCCAAAATAATGTGAATTATGCACGAGGCATGCAACCTAGCACGCGTATGTTGTATTGCGACGATCTGTATTGACAGGCACAGTTGGGTTCATGACGTCATGAGTAAACCACTCCAACACATCTTTTACTGATAACTGCAAAACACGTGCAACACAGGCATACTTGTGATTGCATGCAAACAGCCCATGACTGTCCCCTATAAAAACACACATTGGCGTTTTACTGACACTCGTACGCACCATGCCGCGGTTAACTACAGACCAGAGAAATCAAGCCATTGGCATGCTGAGGGCAGGCACTGCTCACATCAGGACCGCACAACATTTCAATGTACACCCATCAACCATAACCCGTCTTGCGACTCGGCACCAAAACACTGGAAGTGTAAACCACCGTCCACGCCCAGGCGTCCAACGTGTGACGATGGCACGACAGGACCGCTACATTGTCACGCAGCACCTCCGGAATCGTTTCCAGCCAGCTGCACAAACAGCCCGCAACACTATTGGGACTAGAGAAAGACCAATCAGCAGCCGTACCGTGCGTCGGCGTCTGGCAGCAGCAGGGCTACGGGCACGTCGTCCATACCAAGGTCAGATCTTAACCCATCGCCATCGACTAGCACGCCAGCGATGGGCTGCTGCAGGTGGCTTTCTGGGGAACAGGGTTTGGGGGAATGTTGTTTTTTTCGGATGAATCCCGGTTCAATGTCTCTTTCCCGGATGGCCGTGATCGTGTGTATCGACGTCAGGGTGAACGTTTTGCGCAACCCTGTGTCATTGAGCGAGATCGTTATGGGGGTGGAGGGGTAATGGTCTGGGGTGCCATAAATGCTCAATTTCGATCGGAGCTTGTGTTTGTGCCAGGCAACTTGACGGCAAGGCGTTATATTGACACTGTTCTTGAGCCAGTTCTTCTTCCTCTCTGGAGACAGCATGGTGGCAACAGACTAGTGTTTCAGCAGGACAATGCTCGACCCCACACAGCTGTTCTCACACGAAATTTCCTTCGGGACAGCAATGTGGATGTCATGCAGTGGCCCTCCGTGTCCCCAGACATGAATCCCATTGAACATTTGTGGGACGAACTTGGACGACGTGTGCAAGGTCAGCAGAATCCCCCAACTACCGTTGCTGAGCTCACCCAAGCATTGCAGCATCACTGGAACGTGATACCGATCCGTATCATCCGTCATTTGTGCGCTTCAATGCCCCGACGTTTGCAAGCTTGTGTTCGTGCTCAAGGGGGACACACCAGATATTGACAGTGTATTCCTTCTGTCGCGCCTAAATGGGCTTCACTTCAGGCGAATGTGCACCTGTTATGAGCAAACTAATGTACAGTGGTCGCACTTTTGTCACACGTATTTGCTTTGATGTGTGTTTGTTTCATTTCAATAAAATTGTCAGTTGACAATGGAATTGCGTTTTCTTTGCCTCTCAGTATACAAGAACTTGAGCGTATTTTCCCACAGACTTCAGTATGGGCAGTGGTCATTTTGTCTTTACTTCCCTCTGGAGAACTTTTTTTAAATCTCTTATTCTTAGTGCCAATTGCCAGGTAAGTGACCTGTTGAGTAATTATTGGCTTGTGCTCATAGACAGCTGCGTCTGTTTTGATGGCTGTGCAGTGACTGGCCATCCACTTGGTCTTTGTGGCTACGGTGTCCATGCCATATCATGTTGACGTTTGATCCAGTGTTCAAAAACTTGACAACTTCTGCACTGCCTGCCAGACAACCATGTCCATGCCATATCGTGCTGACGTTTGATCCAGTGTTTAAAAAGCTTGGCAACTTCAACGATGTCCATGCCATATCGTGCTGACGTTTGATCCAGTGTTTAAAAAGCTTGGCAACTTCAACGATGCCCATGCCATATCGTGCTGACGTTTGATCCAGTGTTTAAAAAGCTTGGCAACTTCTTCTTCACTTTCTGCCAGGACATCGATGTAATCTGCAACGTGAAGGTTTGTGAGAGTTTTGTCCCAGATGCTTAATTTCTTGACATAATCTTCATTTGCCTCGTTCACGATGTGTTCCAGGAACATGTTTAAATGTGTGGAAGACTGCCATGACAAACGTGAAGGGTTGTGAGAGTTCTTTCTCAGATGGTTTATCTCCTGACATCATCTTCATTGCCTCAGTCATGATCTGTTCCAGGGGCATGTTTAAATGTGTGGAAATACAAGACTGCCATGACAAACTCCGACCGAACCATGAAGTAAGTCGCCAATAGTACCCTTGTAAGTTAAACACTGTTGCTTTAAAACACAGTTAATGGATATTGGCTGACTAGGTTTTTCCCGAAGTTATGTTTTATTAGCTGGAGCCCATAAGGCCTCCTGCCAGACTGTGTCAAAAGACCTCTTGAAGTCTATAAAGACGTGGTAAAGAATCCTTCGGAGATTGGAGGTTCGTTTTGCGAAGAAGAGAATAGGGTAAGGATGGGAAGGGAAAAACAGGGTTTGTTCTTCTGCGTTTTTGAAATCCAGCCTGCTATCGATCCATAATGGGATCCGTTTGTGGTATTAAATCTATTCAGAATAATTATGACTATCCTATTGCTGGCATGGATGATCAAAATGATCTGTTCCGTCGGAGAGTTTCTCTTTTAGAAAGAATGCCAATTAGCATCGAGTTTCATGGTGTGAGCCATTCGTTAGTTTGCCTGACTTTGTTGCAGACGGCACACGGGATATCAGTTACTGTCTGTATGCCCTTTTTCCAAGGGTCTTCCAGCGATGTTGTCATTCCTGAACTCTTATCACAGTTCATCAATTGTACTGCTACTGTCGCATTTTGTTTCCAGAAAGAATGGGAAAGTCTTTTTCTTGTTGAATCCTCTACTGTTACCACTCGTTGATAATGTTTGCTCTGTTGTAGAATTCAGATCAAATGACTGCCTACGTTTTTCAATCTTTTCTCCCTGTGAAAGAGCTGCTTTTTATGTCTGTTTATGTCTCAAACCGTGTTGACTGTACTTTGCTTCTGTTATGGAAACTCTCTTACGACTTGAAAGCATTCGTTGTGGTGTTGTCAATGTCTTTCTCACATAGATGTTCGAACCAGCAGTCCTGTGTACATTGGATGTGTATTATTGTTTTTAAAAAAAAAACTTTTCAAGAGCGCTTAAACGGGATACTGCCTTATTTCCAGAAGTATCATGACTATTTGCAAGCAAATGAAACCAGTAGAAACACGGGAGTGCGATTAAATGCACCCACACATGATTACGATGATGAACTACTTGAAGTGTTCCATACTTAGCTTCAAACAGTCTTCGGTATTTTGCACTGAAATGAATGTTAATGCCAGTCAATGGAGTGTGCAGGCTATCTGTGCTTACTAGCGTCTCAATGACAGGCATAGATTAACATGGCATGGTCATTTTACCGACCCATCATGTTTTTTTTTTTTTTTCTACTTTGAAGGAAATACTGTTCAGATCCACTCCATGTCAGCTCAATGGACTCGCTGTTAAGTGCTGGAGATGTCGACCGTCTTCCCAACAGGTGGCGTGGACAGCTAACAATCTCACGGCTCTTTCCAGGGACTCCAATCCTGATGCTGCACATGGAATGCTCTGCTGGTTCTGTCGATTATCGCGCAGAACGTTTCCTTCAATGCTGCTTCTAAGACTAATCAATAAGTTTGAGACTAAAACATCGCAAGCAGATTACGATGATGATGGTAATAATAATGTTAATGCTGATCGTAGTGGAACAATTGACATGTGTGTGTGTGTGTGTGTGTGTGTGTGTGTGTGTGTGTGTGTGTGTGTGTGTGTGTGTGTGTGTGTGTGTGTGTGTGTGTGTGCGCGCGCGTGCGCGCGCGCGAGTGTCCGTGTGTGTGTGTGTGTGTGTGTGTGTGTGTGTGTGTGTGTGTGTGTGTGTGTGTGTGTGTGTGTGTGTGTGTGTGTGTGTGTGATATTTGGAGGAACAGGTATTTTTGAGGACACAGCTGTTGGGGTGGGAAAAGCAATAGATTAAGGGAGCAGAAAAGCAGTAGATTAAAGAAGGATGATTGAAATGAGAAGGGATTACGAAGGGATTAAAAGAAATCTGTGTGAAGGAAGGAGGGAAGAGAAGGGGAGAAATGATCCCGGCAGGGAGAAAGGGGAGCATGGAGCGGGCTGGGAAAGGCATGCACACTATTCCACTCAGCTGCACAGTAGAGCTGGAAGTGAAACGTTTGGCTATTCCATTCAGTTGCACAGGGTTTGTTGCAGTAAAGCTGGAACCGAAACGTTTGACTCGTCCATTCAGTTGCACAGGGTATGCTGCAGTAAAGCTGGAGCTGAAACGTTTTAGCAGAGCCAGAGGAACGTGGACTAGCCAGTGGCTAACATCCACAGGAGGAAGGAAGGGCAAAGAGTGTGGGTGGGGAATATTGGTCACCTGAGTCCGTAAGATCCCAAGGATTTTGTCCCAGAAGGGAGTTCGATATTAAGTGGAGTGTGTAAAACCGTATCACCCGGTCTTTTCATGCGTATTTATTTCTTCATTTCTTCGTTTCTCTGTTTGTAGATGTGTTTGTTTGCATGTTTGTTTGGTTTTCATCCTTTGGCGAAGGATAACCGTGTTACACATGTCCTTTCTTTGAGCTTTACATGCTATTTGCTTTACAGAAAAGTCGTGATCTCCTCTCTCTCTCTCTCTCTCTCTCTCTCTCTCTCTCTCTCTCTCTCTCTCTCTCTCTCTCTCTTCTCTCTCTCTCTCTCTCTCTCTCTCTCCTCTCTCTCTCTCTCTCTCTCTCTCTCTCTCTCTCTCTCTCTCTCTCTCTCTCTCTCTTGTTGAGATCAACAGTGTAGCTGTTCTTAATTTCCTTAGAAACACCACTCTGTAATGAGGTCGACCCAGTGACCGACTGACGACAGCTGACAGGCGAGCTAACTAGGCCGCCGTGAGCACTGCCGTTCGACAGCAGCGACAGCACGGTAGCAGTGTCACCCGCCGTGTCACAGTTCAGTGAATCGCCCTGTTCAGCACGCGCAAACAAGGGGGTAGAATTTAAGCGATACGGTGACTTAACTTGATTTGTTAGGAAAGATGTAAATGTTGATATTTCTGTCTCAGTTTGCTCTGATACGAATGAAACTTTTCAGACTGGTCATTTTTGTTGCGTGCATGGAAACAATGGTTCAATGAGAAAACAGGAAAATGTACATCGTGTGTGTGAAAGTGATTGTCGAGCAAATGGTGTATATGGTAACATATATAATGCTAGGTTTGGCATGTCTTTATTACACTGGAACGTGAATGGCTTGTTGTCGAAGTTAAAGGACCGCAGTTTTATCGATTATATCTTGTCATTTGATTTCATATGTCTCGTTGAAACTTTTGTTGAAAACTTTCAGTCTAGTGTGTTTAATAATTACAAAATTTTCTGCAAACCAACGACTCAGTTTACAGCGCAAGGGAGAAGATCAGGGGTATAATGTGTCTAATAAAAAATGAATTATCAAAATATGTACAACAAATAGATACTGAGTGTAATAACACAATGATGTTTCTTATTTCAAAATGTATTTTGGGTCTGCCCAAAGATGTCTTGCATATTGTACCTATATACCACCAGAAAACTCACCTTTTTATTCCTTCTTTGGTGTAGATAATGGCATCAATATGCTTGAAAATGTTATTACTGATAAAATTTTGGAATTTCCTGAGTGTTTCTTTTACTAAACGGAGACTTCAATGGAAGAACAGCAAATTTGGGTCCAGAACTATCTGGTGAAGTGTATGTTTGTTCTCCTCAAGTCAAAAGCTCTTCATGTTGTGGCGACAGGTGCTCTGAAGACAATGTGCTTAATAGGTATGGAAAATTCCTTCTGAATATGTGCACAGCGTTATAATTATGTATATTGAATGGCGTATGTAATGGAGACCGGCAAGGTCGTTTCACATACATCTCTGATACAGGTAATAGTGTTAATGATTATTTTTTTATGTCTGTTGACTTGTATCTATACCTAGAATCATTTTATGCATTTGTATGTAACAGAACGTATTGAGTCTGACCATCTTCCTTTGGAATTGCACTTTGGCTTTTCACAAATTGTTGGTCCTGTTGCAAAGAAGTACAAGGAGGTTGAATATGTCGAGAAACTGATATGGAATGATGAATATGCAAACATTTTTCGTGGTCTGATGAATGATGATGATACCCTGCAAGTACTGAAAACAGCGATTCGCTTCATAGATGAAGATATTAATGTAGCTTTTTGTATGTTTAATGATTGTATTATGACTAAAGCAGAATGTATGAAAAAGAAAGTTAGAATACATTCAGGTGAGAGGACTGAATCATGGTATGATCAAGAATGTAAAGTGACTAAATCAAATACGATGAAACTTCTAAGAGTGTTTTGCAGAACCCATGATAGCGAAGACCGTGTTAAATATTGTAAGGCTCGAAGAGAATACAGAAATATGTTGCACATAAAGCAAATAGTGCACAACAAATCTTTACTGAATTATTTAATAAACTCAACCCATGACCAGAAGGAATTCTGGCAAAATGTTCGTAGTATTTCTGTAAAGACACCTATACACAGTAATATTTCTACTGAAGAGTGATACCAGCATTTTAAAAAATTGCTAGAGAACGATGTTTGCAGTGAAGCAGACACAGAAGAAATTGAAGAATCAGGTTACTTGGATAGCCTCAATTTCAAAGAGGAAATCCTATTTTCAGTAAGACATTTAAAGAATGAAAAATCTGCTGGTCCTGACGGTTTGATTGATGAGTTATTCAAGAATGGTGGGGACATCGTGATTGATTTCTTTCTTAGATTTTTCAATGCTCTCTTTGATAAAGGACTATATCCAGAAAGCTGGACTGAATCGATTATCATTCCATTGTTTAAGAAAGGTGCCGTAAATGATCCTGGTAATTATAGAGGAATCTCATTGTCTGATATAAGCAGCAAATTGTATAGCTCCATTATCAATACCAGATTACAAAAATGGATCGATCAAATAACATTACTGGTGAGTATCAAGCTGGTTTTAAAAAGAATCATTCCACTGTAGATCACATGTTTACTCTTCTGGCTCTCGTTCAAAAGCAGTTTTCGTGTAATCGTAAGTTATATGTAGCTTTCATTGATTTCGAGAAAGCGTTTGACTCCGTTTCTAGAAAAATTACTGTGGCCAATACTGAAAAGAACGGTATCAATGGCAAATTATATCAGTGTATTAAAAGTATGTACTATAACGTTAAAGCAAGAGTCAGATCAGGTGGAGAACTTACTGACTGTATTTTATGTACACAGGGTGTAAAACAAGGTGATGCTTGCAGCCCTGTTCTTTTCTCATTATACATAAATGAACTAGCTTTAGAAATAATAGCGAAAGGAAGACATGGTGCAACGCTTTCTCCCGATT
>CM031599.1:101019091-101036591 GCA_018398815.1 Conus ventricosus
TTCATGGCTTTGTGTCTGTTGTTGTCTTCATGGCTTTGTGTCTGTTGTTGTCTTCATGGCTTTGTGTCTGTTGTTGTCTTCATGGCTTTGTGTCTGTTGTTGTCTTGATGGCTTTGTGTCTGTTGTTGTCTTCATGGCTTTGTGTCTGTTGCTGTCTTGATGGCTTTGTGTCTGTTGTTGTCTTCATGGCTTTGTGTCTGTTGTTGTCTTCATGGCTTTGTGTCTGTTGTTGTCTTCATGGCTTTGTGTCTGTTGTTGTCTTCATGGCTTTGTGTCTGTTGTTGTCTTCATGGCTTTGTGTCTGTTGTTGTCTTCATGGCTTTGTGTCTGTTGTTGTCTTCATGGCTTTGTGTCTGTTTGCCTTCTTCCCTGACACGCCAGCAATCCCCTGCCAAAGAGAGTGTTGTTGACTGTTAGTGTCATGCAGTTATGATGGAAGACCCAGTGGTCGTTTGGGCAATTTCAAAGATGTGTGCAGGGAGATCTATCAGAGAACAAGCTTGTAGGAAAAGTAATAGCCTCTATCAAAGAGAGCGTTGCTTGTGCTTGAGGGCCAGAGGCAGGACAAAAAGAGGAAACTTGGGGACGGTGAACAGGGAAGAGGGTGGGTGATTGTATTATGATGTGATGATGGTAGTCCTTCGGATCCGAAGATGACGTTAGCGTTTCTGCAGCTCATCGATGTACGCGGAGGTGGCTCTGCAGCCCCAATCTGGGGGCGCAGAGTCTGGAACAGTGGGGGCACTGGAAGTCCGTTGTCGTGATCACTGCTGCTAATATTAGCAATGGTGTTAACAGCCCTGCTGCCTGAATATCCCAATGCAGAAGTTATCATCGTCAATAGATGCATTATCGTGGACCAATACAGCAG
Source organism: Conus ventricosus (assembly GCA_018398815.1). Lineage (NCBI taxonomy): Eukaryota > Metazoa > Mollusca > Gastropoda > Neogastropoda > Conidae > Conus > Conus ventricosus. The sequence continues at coordinate 101,019,963 of CM031599.1, forward strand.
TTATCAACGTCAATAGATGTATTATTGTGGATCAATACAGCAGTTATCAACGTCAATAGATGTATTATTGTGGACCAATACAGCAGTTATCAACGTCAATAGATGTATTATTGTGGACCAATACAGCAGTTATCAACGTCAATAGATGTATTATTGTGGACCAATACAGCAGTTATCAACGTCAATAGTTGTATTATCGTGGACCAATACAGCAGTTACCAACGTCAATAAATGCATTATTGTGGACCAATACAGCAGTTACCAACGTCAATAGACGCATTATTGTGGACCAGTACAGCAGTTACCAACGTCAATAAATGCATTATTGTGGACCAGTACAGCATTTACCATCGTCAATAGAAGCATTATCTTGTCCCAATACAGCAGCTTTGACGTCAATAGATGCATTAGTGTGGACCAATACAGCAGTTACTAACATCAATAGATGAATTATTGTAGACCAATACAAAATTTATCAACGTCAATACATGCATTATCGTGAACCAATGCAGCAATTATCATCGTCAGCAGATGCATTATCGTGGACCGTTGGAGGCATTTAGTGAACACTTTGTTGATAGCAATGTCGTTGACTGCTTGGAGGTGGAGCCATCACAATGATGTGGGTGCGAACAACAACTGAATAAAGCTAGAAGTGTTAACTAGTCATAAATAAATTCTCCATGTTTCCTCATTCAAGCTGGAGCTGGAGACGTTCTGAAAATCCAGATGTCCTGTCGGTAATTTTTATAGTATGAATAGTTCACATGTGAGGTGTTGGGTAGGCGTGCTTTGTAATTCCAGTCGTTCACGTCACTACTTCTCCGAGTCTCAATGGCACCTTTGTGGCTCTCAATGGCACCTTTGTGGCTCTCAATGGCACCTTTGTGGCTCTCAATGGCACCTTTGTGGCTCTCAATGGCACCTTTGTGGCTCTCAATGGCACCGTTGTGGCTCTCAATGGCACCTTTGTGGCTCTCAATGGCACCTTTGTGGCTCTCAATGGTACCTTTGTGGCTCTCAATGGCACCTTTGTGGCTCTCAATGGCACCTTTGTGGCTCTCAATGGCACCTTTGTGGCTCTCAATGGCACCTTTGTGGCTCTCAATGGCACCTTTGTGGCTCTCAATGGCACCTTTGTGGCTCTCAATGGCACCTTTGTGGCTCTCAATGGCACCTTTGTGGTGTGGTGTTTTCCCTTGTTTCCTTTTCTGTCTATCTTTTCTTTTCTTTTTGTTTACTTCTCTCGAAGTCCAGATAGAAGATAAATGGACAAACAGACACAGGTAAAACCACAGCCTGTATGGCAGAGAGGTTAGCAGCATAATATGAGCATGAATTGAGATTCGGAGAAGGAATGAGATCACTGAGTCGACATATCTGCCATTGCTTACTATTTACGTTCAATAATTCCGAAGCATCTCACGATTTCATGGTTTGCCAACTTCACGTATTTATTACCATGATACTTTTAGGTTTATTACAAAGATGCTGAAACGAATAAACTTCCAGCAAACCTGCATGAACTGAGAAATTACCGGCAGATAGTTACTGAGTGTCTTTCAACTGGAACATTGAAATGTACAACAACGATCAAGTTAACGCTGACCGAAATGGTTTTGTTTGCTTTACAAAAAAAAGACGTTGAATTGTAAGACACACATAATGACAAAAAAGCTGGTGTGTGAATGCAGCAAGAATGGAGAAAATAGTAAAAAGGGAATAATTAAATGTGGGGAACAGATAAAAAGAGTTAACTAAATCGTGAAAACATTTCCATTCTTTGGAAAATTACAAAGCCATATGGAAACTTTAAAAGTAATGTATCAAACTTCACATTTTCTGTGCTGTGTGGTTGAGTCACAGCGGTTCGTCACTCCTCTTAATATCTCTCTCTCTCTCCTCTCTCTCTCTCCTCTCTCTCTCTCTCTCTCTCTCTCTCTCTCTCTCTCTCTCTCTCTCTCTCTCTCGCTCTCTCTCTCTCTCTCTCTCTCTCTCTCTCTCTCTCTCTCTCTCTACTCTCTCTCTCTCTCTCTCTCTCTTCTTCTCTTTCTCTCTCTCTCTCAAATGCACACTCTCACTCCATAAGCTGCTGTTCAAGTAACTTGCATTTTATAGGCTACTCTGCTTAAAATTTGCTTAAGATATTATGTTTCACGAATGACCCAAAGAAATAATCCATAATACAAGGACATGACGTAATTTTTTGATGTGTTCTTCTTATCTTCTTCTTCTTCTTCTTCTTCTTCTTCTTCTTCTTCTTCTTCTTCTTCTTCTTCTCCTCCTCCTCCTCCTCCTCCTCCTCCTCCTTCTTCTTCTTCTTCTTCTTCTTCTTCTTCTTCTTCCTTCTTCTTCTTTTTCTTCTTCTTCTTCTTCTTCTTCTTCTTCTTCTTCTTCTTCTTCTTCTTCTTCTTCTTCTTCTTCTTCTTCTTTTTTTTTTCCTTCTTCTTCTTCTTCTTTTTCTTCTTCTTCTTTTTCTTCTTCTTCTTCTTCTTCTTCTTCTTCTTCTTCTTCTTCTTCTTCTTCTTCTTCTCTTCTTTAATCCATTTTATCTGCGTGCTACAGGATCCCACAATTGAAGACATAGGAAAAAGAAAAAAAGCACAAGTTAATTGTAGTGCAGTGTAGTGTTGTGCATCCACTGCACAAATATGGCACTCACTCTTATACCAGTCAAATCATTTTATCATTACACCTATTGGCAACGTGAAAATCAGAAACGTCCAGAAAAATTATGCACAGGATTAAACACCGCAGGTCAGCCTATCACCGATCATCCAACAGAAATGTTCAGATGGAGGAAGCAGAAAAAAAAAATTCCAACACTACAAGAAAAATAACCATCCTTATCAACTCACACCATGTTGTCACGAATCAAGAAAGTGGCTACAGCACAGAGAGGGATAATTGACAATCAGTCTGGTCAGCTGATGAATCACTGACCTGAAAGTTATTGACTATTAGCCTGGTCAGCTGAAGAATCACTGGACCTCAAAGTTATTGACAATTAGTCTGGTCAGCTGAAGAATCACTGGAACTCAAAGTTATTGACAATGAGTCTGGTGAGCTATAATGAATCACTAGACCTCAACGTTATTGACAATTAGTCTGGTCAGCTGAAGAATCACTGGACCTCAAAAGTTATTGACAATTAGTCTGGTCAGCTGAAGAATCACTGGACCTCAAAGTTATTGACAATTAGTCTGGTCAGCTGAAGAATCACTGGACCTCAAAGTTATTGACAATTAGTCTGGTCAGCTGAAGAATCACTGGACCTCAAAGTTATTGACAATGAGTCTGGTGAGCTATAATGAATCACTAGACCTCAAAGTTATTGACAATTAGTCTGGTCAGCTGAAGAATCACTGGACCTCAAAAGTTATTGACAATTAGTCTGGTCAGCTGAAGAATCACTGGACCTCAAAGTTATTAACAATTAGTCTGGTCAACTGAAGAATCACTGGACCTCAAAGTTATTGACAATGAGCCTGGTCAGCTGAAGAATCACTGGACCTCAAAGTTCTTCAGATGTGTAAATACACCCCTCTCATTTAACATGAACAATAGCTCTTGAGTGTAGTGGATCAGGAACAGAAGCAAGGAAGGAAGGGTTAGAAGAAACCAATATAACCGACAACAAACACATACACCAGGGTGGGAACAGACGCACAGAAGTTTGTCGAAAGAACTATGCATTGGAAGGAGACTAAACAGGCTGCAGGGCAACTCAAAACACGTCAAAACACACATAACCACGAACAGAAGGCGAAAACATTCAAGCAAACAAACAAAACTGCTCGCTTGATTTACAATACAGAACAGACAAGCGCATGCTCCATAAAAATATCTTCTGACATCGCTGTTTACAGAGATAATAAACTGCCCCCCCCCCCCCCCCCCCCCCCCACCACCACCTGATTGTTTCTGTTTTGAAAAGAAATGCCGTCCGTTTGCACTTTTTTTTTCTTTTCTTCCTTTTCTTCCTTCTTTCTCTTCTGTTTTTCGCTTGTTTGTATGGTTATTTGTTTGTATGGTTATTTGTTTGTATGGTTATTTGTTTTGTAATGACATGTTGAAAGACATGGTCTGCATCTCTAAGCTTCGCTTGTTTGTATGGTTATTTGTTTTGTAATGACATGTTGAAAGACATGGTCTGCATCTCTAAGCTTCGCTTGTTTGTATGGTTATTTGTTTTGTAATGACATGTTGAAAGACATGGTCTGCATCTCTAAGCTTCGCTTGTTTGTATGGTTATTTGTTTTGTAATGACATGTTGAAAGACATGGTCTGCATCTCTAAGCTTCGCTTGTTTGTATGGTTATTTGTTTTGTAATGACATGTTGAAAGACATGGTCTGCATCTCTAAGCTTCGCTTGTTTGTATGGTTATTTGTTTTGTAATGACATGTTGAAAGACATGGTCTGCATCTCTAAGCTTCGCTTGTTTGTATGGTTATTTGTTTTGTAATGACATGTTGAAAGACATGGTCTGCATCTCTAAGCTTCGCTTGTTTGTATGGTTATTTGTTTTGTAATGACATGTTGAAAGACATGGTCTGCATCTCTAAGCTTCGCTTGTTTGTATGGTTATTTGTTTTGTAATGACATGTTGAAAGACATGGTCTGCATCTCTAAGCTTCGCTTGTTTGTATGGTTATTTGTTTTGTAATGACATGTTGAAAGACATGGTCTGCATCTCTAAGCTTCGCTTGTTTGTATGGTTATTTGTTTTGTAATGACATGTTGAAAGACATGGTCTGCATCTCTAAGCTTCGCTTGTTTGTATGGTTATTTGTTTTGTAATGACATGTTGAAAGACATGGTCTGCATCTCTAAGCTTCGCTTGTTTGTATGGTTATTTGTTTTGTAATGACATGTTGAAAGACATGGTCTGCATCTCTAAGCTTCGCTTGTTTGTATGGTTATTTGTTTTGTAATGACATGTTGAAAGACATGGTCTGCATCTCTAAGCTTCGCTTGTTTGTATGGTTATTTGTTTTGTAATGACATGTTGAAAGACATGGTCTGCATCTCTAAGCTTCGCTTGTTTGTATGGTTATTTGTTTTGTAATGACATGTTGAAAGACATGGTCTGCATCTCTAAGCTTCGCTTGTTTGTATGGTTATTTGTTTTGTAATGACATGTTGAAAGACATGGTCTGCATCTCTAAGCTTCGCTTGTTTGTATGGTTATTTGTTTTGTAATGACATGTTGAAAGACATGGTCTGCATCTCTAAGCTTCGCTTGTTTGTATGGTTATTTGTTTTGTAATGACATGTTGAAAGACATGGTCTGCATCTCTAAGCTTCGCTTGTTTGTATGGTTATTTGTTTTGTAATGACATGTTGAAAGACATGGTCTGCATCTCTAAGCTTCGCTTGTTTGTATGGTTATTTGTTTTGTAATGACATGTTGAAAGACATGGTCTGCATCTCTAAGCTTCGCTTGTTTGTATGGTTATTTGTTTTGTAATGACATGTTGAAAGACATGGTCTGCATCTCTAAGCTTCGCTTGTTTGTATGGTTATTTGTTTTGTAATGACATGTTGAAAGACATGGTCTGCATCTCTAAGCTTCGCTTGTTTGTATGGTTATTTGTTTTGTAATGACATGTTGAAAGACATGGTCTGCATCTCTAAGCTTCGCTTGTTTGTATGGTTATTTGTTTTGTAATGACATGTTGAAAGACATGGTCTGCATCTCTAAGCTTCGCTTGTTTGTATGGTTATTTGTTTTGTAATGACATGTTGAAAGACATGGTCTGCATCTCTAAGCTTCGCTTGTTTGTATGGTTATTTGTTTTGTAATGACATGTTGAAAGACATGGTCTGCATCTCTAAGCTTCGCTTGTTTGTATGGTTATTTGTTTTGTAATGACATGTTGAAAGACATGGTCTGCATCTCTAAGCTTCGCTTGTTTGTATGGTTATTTGTTTTGTAATGACATGTTGAAAGACATGGTCTGCATCTCTAAGCTTCGCTTGTTTGTATGGTTATTTGTTTTGTAATGACATGTTGAAAGACATGGTCTGCATCTCTAAGCTTCGCTTGTTTGTATGGTTATTTGTTTTGTAATGACATGTTGAAAGACATGGTCTGCATCTCTAAGCTTCGCTTGTTTGTATGGTTATTTGTTTTGTAATGACATGTTGAAAGACATGGTCTGCATCTCTAAGCTTCGCTTGTTTGTATGGTTATTTGTTTTGTAATGACATGTTGAAAGACATGGTCTGCATCTCTAAGCTTCGCTTGTTTGTATGGTTATTTGTTTTGTAATGACATGTTGAAAGACATGGTCTGCATCTCTAAGCTTCGCTTGTTTGTATGGTTATTTGTTTTGTAATGACATGTTGAAAGACATGGTCTGCATCTCTAAGCTTCGCTTGTTTGTATGGTTATTTGTTTTGTAATGACATGTTGAAAGACATGGTCTGCATCTCTAAGCTTCGCTTGTTTGTATGGTTATTTGTTTTGTAATGACATGTTGAAAGACATGGTCTGCATCTCTAAGCTTCGCTTGTTTGTATGGTTATTTGTTTTATAATGACATGTTGAAAGACATGGTCTGCATCTCTAAGCTTCGCTTGTTTGTATGGTTATTTGTTTTGTAATGACATGTTGAAAGACATGGTCTGCATCTCTAAGCTTCGCTTGTTTGTATGGTTATTTGTTTTGTAATGACATGTTGAAAGACATGGTCTGCATCTCTAAGCTTCGCTTGTTTGTATGGTTATTTGTTTTGTAATGACATGTTGAAAGACATGGTCTGCATCTCTAAGCTTCGCTTGTTTGTATGGTTATTTGTTTTGTAATGACATGTTGAAAGACATGGTCTGCATCTCTAAGCTTCGCTTGTTTGTATGGTTATTTGTTTTGTAATGACATGTTGAAAGACATGGTCTGCATCTCTAAGCTTCGCTTGTTTGTATGGTTATTTGTTTTGTAATGACATGTTGAAAGACATGGTCTGCATCTCTAAGCTTCGCTTGTTTGTATGGTTATTTGTTTTGTAATGACATGTTGAAAGACATGGTCTGCATCTCTAAGCTTCGCTTGTTTGTATGGTTATTTGTTTTGTAATGACATGTTGAAAGACATGGTCTGCATCTCTAAGCTTCGCTTGTTTGTATGGTTATTTGTTTTGTAATGACATGTTGAAAGACATGGTCTGCATCTCTAAGCTTCGCTTGTTTGTATGGTTATTTGTTTTGTAATGACATGTTGAAAGACATGGTCTGCATCTCTAAGCTTCGCTTGTTTGTATGGTTATTTGTTTTGTAATGACATGTTGAAAGACATGGTCTGCATCTCTAAGCTTCGCTTGTTTGTATGGTTATTTGTTTTGTAATGACATGTTGAAAGACATGGTCTGCATCTCTAAGCTTCGCTTGTTTGTATGGTTATTTGTTTTGTAATGACATGTTGAAAGACATGGTCTGCATCTCTAAGCTTCGCTTGTTTGTATGGTTATTTGTTTTGTAATGACATGTTGAAAGACATGGTCTGCATCTCTAAGCTTCGCTTGTTTGTATGGTTATTTGTTTTGTAATGACATGTTGAAAGACATGGTCTGCATCTCTAAGCTTCGCTTGTTTGTATGGTTATTTGTTTTGTAATGACATGTTGAAAGACATGGTCTGCATCTCTAAGCTTCGCTTGTTTGTATGGTTATTTGTTTTGTAATGACATGTTGAAAGACATGGTCTGCATCTCTAAGCTTCGCTTGTTTGTATGGTTATTTGTTTTGTAATGACATGTTGAAAGACATGGTCTGCATCTCTAAGCTTCGCTTGTTTGTATGGTTATTTGTTTTGTAATGACATGTTGAAAGACATGGTCTGCATCTCTAAGCTTCGCTTGTTTGTATGGTTATTTGTTTTGTAATGACATGTTGAAAGACATGGTCTGCATCTCTAAGCTTCGCTTGTTTGTATGGTTATTTGTTTTGTAATGACATGTTGAAAGACATGGTCTGCATCTCTAAGCTTCGCTTGTTTGTATGGTTATTTGTTTTGTAATGACATGTTGAAAGACATGGTCTGCATCTCTAAGCTTCGCTTGTTTGTATGGTTATTTTGTTTTGTAATGACATGTTGAAAGACATGGTCTGCATCTCTAAGCTTCGCTTGTTTGTATGGTTATTTGTTTTGTAATGACATGTTGAAAGACATGGTCTGCATCTCTAAGCTTCGCTTGTTTGTATGGTTATTTGTTTTGTAATGACATGTTGAAAGACATGGTCTGCATCTCTAAGCTTCGCTTGTTTGTATGGTTATTTGTTTTGTAATGACATGTTGAAAGACATGGTCTGCATCTCTAAGCTTCGCTTGTTTGTATGGTTATTTGTTTTATAATGACATGTTGAAAGACATGGTCTGCATCTCTAAGCTTCGCTTGTTTGTATGGTTATTTGTTTTGTAATGACATGTTGAAAGACATGGTCTGCATCTCTAAGCTTCGCTTGTTTGTATGGTTATTTGTTTTGTAATGACATGTTGAAAGACATGGTCTGCATCTCTAAGCTTCGCTTGTTTGTATGGTTATTTGTTTTGTAATGACATGTTGAAAGACATGGTCTGCATCTCTAAGCTTCGCTTGTTTGTATGGTTATTTGTTTTGTAATGACATGTTGAAAGACATGGTCTGCATCTCTAAGCTTCGCTTGTTTGTATGGTTATTTGTTTTGTAATGACATGTTGAAAGACATGGTCTGCATCTCTAAGCTTCGCTTGTTTGTATGGTTATTTGTTTTGTAATGACATGTTGAAAGACATGGTCTGCATCTCTAAGCTTCGCTTGTTTGTATGGTTATTTGTTTTGTAATGACATGTTGAAAGACATGGTCTGCATCTCTAAGCTTCGCTTGTTTGTATGGTTATTTGTTTTGTAATGACATGTTGAAAGACATGGTCTGCATCTCTAAGCTTCGCTTGTTTGTATGGTTATTTGTTTTGTAATGACATGTTGAAAGACATGGTCTGCATCTCTAAGCTTCGCTTGTTTGTATGGTTATTTGTTTTGTAATGACATGTTGAAAGACATGGTCTGCATCTCTAAGCTTCGCTTGTTTGTATGGTTATTTGTTTTTGTAATGACATGTTGAAAGACATGGTCTGCATCTCTAAGCTTCGCTTGTTTGTATGGTTATTTGTTTTGTAATGACATGTTGAAAGACATGGTCTGCATCTCTAAGCTTCGCTTGTTTGTATGGTTATTTGTTTTGTAATGACATGTTGAAAGACATGGTCTGCATCTCTAAGCTTCGCTTGTTTGTATGGTTATTTGTTTTGTAATGACATGTTGAAAGACATGGTCTGCATCTCTAAGCTTCGCTTGTTTGTATGGTTATTTGTTTTGTAATGACATGTTGAAAGACATGGTCTGCATCTCTAAGCTTCGCTTGTTTGTATGGTTATTTGTTTTGTAATGACATGTTGAAAGACATGGTCTGCATCTCTAAGCTTCGCTTGTTTGTATGGTTATTTGTTTTGTAATGACATGTTGAAAGACATGGTCTGCATCTCTAAGCTTCGCTTGTTTGTATGGTTATTTGTTTTGTAATGACATGTTGAAAGACATGGTCTGCATCTCTAAGCTTCGCTTGTTTGTATGGTTATTTGTTTTGTAATGACATGTTGAAAGACATGGTCTGCATCTCTAAGCTTCGCTTGTTTGTATGGTTATTTGTTTTGTAATGACATGTTGAAAGACATGGTCTGCATCTCTAAGCTTCGCTTGTTTGTATGGTTATTTGTTTTGTAATGACATGTTGAAAGACATGGTCTGCATCTCTAAGCTTCGCTTGTTTGTATGGTTATTTGTTTTGTAATGACATGTTGAAAGACATGGTCTGCATCTCTAAGCTTCGCTTGTTTGTATGGTTATTTGTTTTGTAATGACATGTTGAAAGACATGGTCTGCATCTCTAAGCTTCGCTTGTTTGTATGGTTATTTGTTTTGTAATGACATGTTGAAAGACATGGTCTGCATCTCTAAGCTTCGCTTGTTTGTATGGTTATTTGTTTTGTAATGACATGTTGAAAGACATGGTCTGCATCTCTAAGCTTCGCTTGTTTGTATGGTTATTTGTTTTGTAATGACATGTTGAAAGACATGGTCTGCATCTCTAAGCTATGTAAGTTAGAGACACCCACGGAAGCGCGGGAATAAGAACCAACGCTACCACGACTCACCTTGGGAGTTGTATTGCATTGCGTTGTATTGCATCGTGCTGTATTATATTGTACTGCATTGTGTTGTACTGCGTTACCATGTGTCGTATTCTACTGTACTGCATTGTGTTGTACTGCGTTACCATGTGTCGTATTCTACTGTACTGCATTGCATTGCATTTCATTGTATCTTTTTTTTTTTACTCTGTTCCTTTCTCAGACTTCAGACGTTTTATTATATCCCCATATACACAAGGAACATGTTTTTGCAGGCACGTAAAACACAATACAAACAATTCAACATTGATAAATCAATCCGACTGTCTACCTGGTGTTTTGCCTTATGTTTGTTGGGTATCGTTTATCTGCTTCTAGCTATGACTTGTTGAGAAGGTCTGCAAAGAAGATTGCATTTCCAGTCGACCTAATGGCACCACAAACCAAAGCTGTCACTGTCACATTAGCCTTGCTCCTCAACTTTCATTTTCTGGTGTAGGTTTTATTTTCTAATGAGAAATCGGGAGGAACCTGGATTGATGATTTACAGGCGCCTGCGCAGCGAGACTAGGCCACCAGAATTTCATCTTTCAGGACTACTAAGGACAGGATCTGGGCTTTCGTGGACTCCAGGAAGACGACTTCACCTCCTCCTGAGCAACCAAAGGTATCGTGTATGATGAACCCATTGGATTGTAAGTTTCCTAAGCTGCAACAAGGCTTAAGGAACCTTTATACTCTGTTTGATGCACGACGCAGTGGGTTGAACATCTTGTGGGATGACATGGGGACCACGACAAAGGAACAGACAAACGAAGCAAAACAAAACTTCTGAGCTCTTCGCAAGGAAAGTGCAGCTTATTGAGAAAACACAATGAGGTGTAGTGTCGGCCTGAACGTAATGTTTCTATATTTTATGCTGTTCAGAGTCACCACACTGGAAAACGAATTGCATAAAGAAAAGGTGGAGACATGGTCACTGACAGATTGATGATGTCATGGTACAATGGTAGATGGTAGAAGTGGTCGTTGTAGCAGTCCTGATGGTGTAGACATTCATCAAGAAGATGGGGTTAACGGTTGTGCGGCAGCAGCAGCAGCAGCAGCAATGTAGTAGATGATTTGGTGATAATAGAATCGATGAAAGTGGTAGTAGTTTTGGTGGTCATTGTGGTTATGCTAGAGTCGATGAGTACGATACCGATGGGGTTATCAGTAGTGGTTTTGCTAGTCCGTCGTATTATTGTTTTCAATGACTCTGATGATGACGATGGGTGTAGAGGAGACAGACGGGTTGTGGTAGTGGTGATATTTATAAACGCATAAGTTGTGACCAATGGCATTTTCTTCCCCACCACTCTCTTTCCTATTCGCCTGAATGTCATCCCCTCCACCACCTCCAGTCTTTCATCTCCTCATCATCATCCCCCGCCCTACTTGCGTCCTGTTTTTCTCCAAATGGATGGCTGAAATATACCAGGTTTCAAAGTTGGACGTGTGTAAAAATATGTTCTCTTTCCCTTTTTTCGCCCGACTTAATCCTGGGCTACGAGGAAGGTTTATCCTGTCTGTAAATCTATGTATTTATACCAGCTAAATCTCTTCGTCCTGTACTCTAGTCATTCTTTACGAGCATATCTGACATGTTGTACTGTGTTGGCACATTCTTTATAGTCAACTTCGCATTCCTTCTTAATCCTCCCTTTCTCTTTTCTTCATTCCACCCCCCCCCCCCCCCCCCCCACACACACCACACACCCCTTCTCCTAGCACTCCCTTTAAAATACAAAAGAAATGTAGTCTTTTCACATTTAACACACAACACACACACACACACACCACACACACACACACACACACACACACACACACACACACACACACACACACACACACACACACACACACACACACACACCACACCACGCACGCACACACACCACGCATGCACACACACACGCACGCACGCACGCACGCACGCACGCACGCACGCACGCACGCACACACACACACACACACACACACACACACACACACACACACACACACACACACACACACACACACACACACACACACACACAAGCAAGCAAGCGCGCACAAAAGGTAAGCCTTCACATTAAGCAGAAAGTACATGAACGAAATAAAGTCTGAGGCCATTTCTTACGGAAGAATGACTTGAGTACCCTGAAATGACTTGGCACCCTCTGACTCAAAGCACCACTTTTGTTTCAATGTGTGGCAGCATGTAACGTTAAGTCAATGACCTGTCTGTAGGCCAAGTACAGTGTAGAATGTGGATGGTGAAAGGGGAAGTAGGCGGGACGCAGAGGAACGTGTAAGATGTGTGGGTTGATGGAATTGTTGGCAGACAATAATAGTAGTGATACATTCAGGATATCAAACGTTATATATTTTTGGCTCGTTAGATGCACAGAATGCTTTGTGCCAAATGGTAAACGTCAAAGGGAACCGGAATAGCTCAGTTGGTAGAGCACCAGATTCGTAATCTTGGTGATCCTGGGGTTGTGGGTTCGAACCTCCGCCGGGGCGTTTCAGTACAGGGGGATTTTTCCTTCGGAGTTAACATTGGTTCTGACTCCATTTCCCATACAGTCCTTCGAATGAGACTATAAACCGAGGTTCCGTGTGTGAACGCACGCATAACATCTTGCACACACGTAAAATCCCACCACCAACTTTCGGAAGAGTAGGCCAGTTTGGCCCTTGGTATGGATGGCACGTTACACATAGCATGCACGCTGCGTGAGAAATGGAAAGAATGAAGGAAGGAAGGAAAATGAGTGATCGATATTGAACGACACTGACTGGATGACACGGAAAACGACTGAATGAAGCGCCAGCTGGCAGCTCTTCAGTCGGCACTACCCTGGTAGGCAGCCCGTTGTGTAAACGAGTGTTGATTGTAAAGCGCTTAGAGCTTGGCCTCTAGCCGAGAATAGGCGCTATGTAAGTATTCATTATTAAAGATTTTCGTCAAGGTAATTCCTTAAGGACGTGGCCATACATATTTAAGAATACTTCATAAACAACAAAACTTAATATGAAAATAACAATTACTGAAATATGGTAAACACTTAGTTTTCACACACACCACACACACACACACACACACATACACACACACACACACACACACACACACACACACACACACACACCACACACACACACACACACACACAATCAGGAAGCTGAAATCCACGGAATCAAGATTACAGTGGACAAGACTGTCATCACCATCTTCAATGTGTACTGCCCACAAGACAAAGAGCTGTCTCTACAGAAACTGGACATACCATCATAGAACTGCATAGTAGTAGGTGACTTTAACAGCCACTCAACCTGTTGGGTTACAGTGAGAATGACCGAAGAGGAGACGAAGTGGAGGACTGGCAGATAGAGAGCAACCTGCTTCTGCTGAATGATCCAGAAGACCCACCAACCTTCTTCTCTCGCCGATGGCTCACCACGACCACCCCAGATCTTGCCTTTGCCACTGACGACCTTGCCCAAAAAAACAGCAGGAAGGTACAGAAGCAGTTGGCAGGCAGCGACCACAGACCAGTACTACTGGCCATCAATTTGCAGTACACATCAGGCAATGCCAAGTCCTTTCCCAGATGGAACTACAAGAAGGCGGATTGGAGATGTTCGCGGGCGTCTCTGACGAGTACTGTAAGACCATCAAAGTGGACGATTACAACATCAACAGAGCCACAAAAACCTTCAACCAAGCCATCCTGAAAGCAGCCTCAGAGGCAATTCCACGTGGCGCTCGAAAGAACTACAGGCCATATTGCACAGAAAAACTGCAGGAGCTTGAAGATGAAGTGACAAGGACAAGAGAGGAGGTGGAAAACAACCCATCACAAGAAAACAACATCTCTCTCAAAGCCTGCACTGCCAAATACAGAAAGGCCTACATCCAAGCTGCAAGAACAAGCTGGATGGAGAAAACAGAAAAGTTGAACCTTGACAGAGATGGCAACAAGCTTTGGAAACTGACCAAAGCCATGAATAATGAAGAGACAAGGTACTAGGTCAGTGCCTGTCACGCTCCAAAAAGATCAGGAGATTGTGACAGGGAGAGAGGCAGCGAACTGCTTCATAGACAGCTACGAGCAGACCAGCAACATCTCTGTGACAGAGGACAGAAAACAACAAGTCCATGATGAAATAAAGAATCATCAGGATGACCAAGACCAACCTGATTACATGGACAAGCCTTTCAAACTGAAAGAACTAGAAGAAGCCGCAAAATCTTTACTGGACAAAAAATCCCCAGTCCTGACAAAGTCACCAACGAGATGCTCAAACCCCTTGGCACCGAAGCAAAGACCAAACTCCTTGCTCTCTTCAACAACAGCTGGAAGACGGGGCATGTTCCTCAAAGCTGGCGAGAAGCTGATATGGTGCCCATACATAAGAAGGGCAAAGACAGAGTTAGGGCTGACAGCTATCGCCCCATCAGCCTCACCAGCTGCGTGGGCAAGCTCCTAGAGCGTATGATCAATTCGCGGCTAGTTTGGCACCTGGAGAAGAACAACATCATCACTCCAGAGCAGGCAGGCTTCCGCCAACATCATTCCACTGAGGATCAAGTGACCTACATAGCCCAGAAGATCGAGGATGGCTTCCAGGACAAACAGCATACTCTGGCGGTGTGGATAGACATGGAAAAGGCGTACGACAAAGTCTGGAAGGATGCCTCCGGAGAAAACTCCAGAAGAGTGGTGTGACCGCTGTATGTACCAATGGATCTCGCAGTACCTGAAAAATAGGACGCCCGAGTCCATGTCAACGGAGCATACAGTCGGAAGAAGACACTGAGAGAAGGAGTCCCTCAAGGAGGTGTCCTCAGCCCTACCCTATTCCTTGTCTTTGTCAACGACATCGTCAGAGATGTGCCACGCAAAGTCCAAGGAGCCATCTATGCAGACGATCTTGTCCTATGGTGCTCGGAAGAGCACCTCACAACTGCCAACTACAGGCTACAGCAGGCGCTGAATGTTCTTGAAAGCTGGACGAAACAGTGGCTGGTAACAATTAATGCCAAGAAGACCACTTACACTGTTTTCAGCCTCTCACTCAAAGAACAGAAGGCCAACACGAGCATCAGTGGACAAACTCTGCTTGCTGAAAATAACCCCACGTACCGGGGAGTCACCTTTGACAAACGCCTGACGTGGAAGAAGCAAGCAGAGAAAACAGAATTAAGAGCAAAAGTACGCCTTGCCCTCATGAAGAAGCTGGCAGGAACAACATGGGGCGCAGACAACAACCCTCAGGAGACTGTACACTGGTAGAGTCAGGCCAGTGCTGGAGTATGGCATGACTGCATGGGGCACTACAGCCAAATCCAATTTTGAACGGATCAGCAAGATTCAGAATCAAGCTGCCCGTATCATCACAGGAGCCATGAAGTCTACACCAATCCAGGAGCTTGAAACCATCACAGAGCTCCAGCCCCTTGAGGACCGCAGAGACGCCAAACTCCTGACCCAGGCTGCCAAGTTCAAGAGGCTGAAAGGCCACCCCATGAAAGACAGACTGTCCCAGCCAACAAAAGGACGGCTGAAGAGGGGAGCTTCGTACACCAGAGCAGATCCTAAAACGGCAACATCAAGATATCCTTGACCATGACCCCAAAGTGATACCCCGGTGTCTTGCCGTCCCTCCCTGGAGCGAAGGAATCCCTCCCGTCATCCAGTGCAGCATCCCTGATGTTGGCCCAAAAGATTCCAAAGCGGCCCTGAAAGAAAGTCCCTCACCCTGGAACATCTCCATACCCAGTTCCCCAAAGAGTCCTGGACTCATGTCTACACCGACGGCTCTGCAGCAGATGCCATTCGAAATGGAGGGGCAGGAGTCTATGTCCAATATCCAGGAGGCAGAGAAGAAAAGATCTGCCTCGCTACCGGCCTGTACTCCACAAATTACAGAGCTGAAGCAGAAGCCCTGAAAACAGCAGCAGCCCACATCGAGGTCAGGAGCCCCTACGCCAGCCACAATGTTGTCTTCCTGACCGACGCCTGTCCATCTTGCAGGCCCTTCACTCCAATAGAGACCCAGAGCTCAACGATCTGTCCTCATCTCTCGCCTCCCTCTGCACAAGTCACACAGTCACCCTGCAGTGGATTCCCTCCCACTGCAATGTGCTCGGCAATGAGACTGCTGACTCCTTGGCAAAGAACCATCATCAAGGCCAAGCTGCAGAACAAGTGGAAGCAGCAGCATCCACGCCACAACAGAGCAGACCCGTACTACCTGCTGACTCGACGAGAGCAGGTAGTCATCTTCAGGCTCAGGACAGGCCACAACCGCCTGAAACACCACCTATTTTCTAAACTCCGCATCGGCAACACAGAGCAGTGCCCCTGCAGAACAGGCAGCCAGACAACAGAACATCTGCTGCAGTCCTGCCCGCTCCACCAAG
>CM031599.1:101044091-101047179 GCA_018398815.1 Conus ventricosus
CCAGAAGTGTTGGCACAATACAGCAGTCTGCCCATGGTAATAAAGACATCATCCAGAAGTGTTGGCACAATACAACAGTATGCCCATGGTAATAAAGACATCATCCAGAAGTGTTTGGCACAATACAGCAGTCTGCCCATGGTAATAAAGACATCATCCAGAAGTGTTGGCACAATACAGCAGTTTGCCCATGGCAATAAAAACATTATCCAGAAGTGTTGGCACAATACAACAGTTTGCCCATGGCAATAAAGACATCATCTAGAAGTGTTGGCACAATACAACCGTATGCCTATGGTAAAAAAGACAGCATCCAGAAGTGTTGGCACAAAACAGCAGTCTGCCCATGGTAATAAAGACATCATCCAGAAGTGTTGGCACAATACAACAGTGTGCCCATGGTAATAAAGACATCATCCAGAAGTTTGGCACAATACAGCAGTCTGCCCATGGTAATAAAGACATCATCCAGAAGTGTTGCACAATACAGCAGTTTGCCCATGGCAATAAAAACATTATCCAGAAGTGTTGGCACAATACAACAGTTTGCCCATGGCAATAAAGACATCATCCAGAAGTGTTGGCACAATACAACAGTTTGCCCATGGCAATAAAGGCATCATCCGGAAGTGATGGCTGACATTCAGGGAACAGTTTGCTGATAACAAGGTCGATGATTGCTTGGGGGTGGAGCCACCATTATCATGTGGGGGCGAAGAACAACTGAATAAAGCTTGGAGTGTAACAAGTGACTAATAAATAATTAGTTCAAAACGAAGTGACTGATAGCGGAAAAATGAAGCCAAATTTAGAAAGAAAAGGGGGTTGTTACCACCACAGACACAGACAAACAGATCAAGAGACAAAAGACAGTGCATTTCGACTTCTTGGATTTTCTTCAGGGAAAAAACAAACAACAATTAGGACAGTGAACACACGAAGAACGAGAAACCACTCATCTCATATTCGGCACAAAAAGCCTGTAGGATAAACAAAAATTCTTTTTTCATCCTTTATGCTTGAAGTAGACAGGTAGAGAAATTCTAGATGCCATGTCGTTCATTGTAGTATTGTTACTGTATTATGTGAGGTATTGTACAGCTATGCTCTATAATTCTGGTCATTAAGTCGTACTTCTGAGTATCACTGGCACCTTGGGGTGATGCTTTCTTTTACTATATATCTGCCTTTCTCAGACTCTGGAGTTGCACACTTTGCGCCTGCTGGCGGAACGAGTGGAGCCGAAGCTGTGGGATACAGAACAACGAGTGGAGCCGAAGCTGTGGGATACAGAACAACGAGTGGAGCTGAAGCTGTGGGATACAGAACAACGAGTGGAGCTGAAGCTGTGGGATACAGAACAACGAGTGGAGCCGAAGCTGTGGGATACAGAACAACGAGTGGAGCCGAAGCTGTGGGATACATGCAGCAGCTCCATTAGTGGTGGAATCGTAAGTTGGTCATAAAATTTGAGCTGGTACACCAATGGGAATGCTTCTGCGAGATTCTTTAGTGTCATATCCAATGGCCATCTCACAATGGCTGTGCCAGGGAGCAGTTGTGTCGCTTGACGTCTTAATGGAATACCCTGAGCGTTACCTCACCTTGTCCAACACCCACTACTCCCAAGGGGGTGCAGGATGGCTCCCTGCTGGCTGATTTGGCAGTTGAGAACGTGCTCCTCTGGACGATTGACACCTTCTGCCGCATCTTGTTTTCATTTCTTAGCCCCCCCCCCCCCCCCCCCCCCTTTTCTGTTCTTCTTCCTCTCCCTCCTTAATTCAATCCTTAGTTGCAGAGTTTTTCCTGAAGCATGAAATGAAAAACAAAATCAGGCAATAGGGAAAATAAAATAGCTTTGATGAATTAACATGTATTGCGCTTTAAAACATATATTCCTCTATTCTTCAGTGGGTCAACAACAAATTTTACCTCTTGTACTGAGAGCAGTGTGTTCTTTTAATCTGACTATGCTCTCTCTTAAAGGTGGAATAGGTTTGGTCTTGGCTATGCTATCATCTATTAACGCTTTGTAAACTCACTAGGGTACGTATTGCGTCACCACACTGACATAGCTTCTTCTTCTTCTTCTTCTTCTTCTTCTTCTTCTTCTTCTTCTTCATCTATCTGTTCAAAGGGGGTGGATTGGGGTAGTGAGTGGAGGAAGAGAACGGGGCACCACAGTCAACTGACGAATACGGGCAAAGCTCTCAGTGTATTTCTGGATTAACCGCATGTGCAGGGTTCTCCTAAGCATGCTCATGCACCACTGGGCAAATCAACAAAACAGGTATCTCCAGTAACCGTGGAACTAAGCTATCTGTTTGTCTGTAAACTCATTGTTGAAATGAAACAGGTCTATCTGCCCAAACCATTGGAACTCCCTCCCTCCCCCCTCTCTCTCTGTCTGTCTGTCTGTCTGTCTGCTGTCTCTCTCCTCTCTCTCTCTCTCTCTCTCCTCCTCTCTCTCTCTCTCTCTCTCTCTCCTCTCTCTCTCTCTCTTTGTGTTGTCAACCATGTCTTGCTGTGTGTGCAGGCACTATTTCTCATCAGTCTCCAGTGTTTGTGAAAGACAGACGTGGATTTATACCCTACCCCTTTGTCAGGGAGTTACTGGCGTCCTGCCATGTCACCTGGGCATCCTTCATCTCCTGTTGGCCACGACATGTTGAGAGGTTCCTTAAAGAAGATTGCCTTGCCGACTGCCTTTATAAGACTGCGAACCAAAGCTGTCGATGTCACATCAGACTTGCTCCTCAGTGTTCCCCTTCTAGGGCAGGTTGTTTCTTTACTAATGAGAAACCGATAAGAACCCGGAATCAAAGATTTACAGTCACCTGCGCACCAAACTAGGCCACTAGAATTCCATTTTGCGATGCAGGACTACCAGGGACAGGACCACCCTTCCATGAACTTGAAGAACGCTTTCACCTCCTCCTGAGAAACCAACAATAACGTGTATGATTAACAAGTTGGATTGTAACAATTCTAAAATGGATAAAGCTGAAAGAACCGTTATACGCAGTTTGCTTTACTACATAGTGGGTTTAAAATTGTGTGGGATGATATGGGGAAAATCTGAACCTAA